>QMIH01002736.1:0-20143 GCA_003987875.1 Clarias batrachus | reverse complement strand
CTGAACACAGAACTGGGGATAAGGAAACATGGAGCTGGAGCTAACTAAGGACACACAGGGGAACTAGAGACTAGGCTGGACTGGAGAGACAGGAGACTAGAGATGGGGCGAGGACTGGAGAAACAGGACTAGACAGGACTGGAGAGGACTAGAGAGACAGGACTGGAGAGACAGAAGACAAGACAGGGCTAGACAGGAGACAGGACTAGGGGCACAGAGACTAGACTGGATTAGTGGTTAGTGAGGTTAGTAGCTACATGGAATGCTGGGGACACTGGATGCTGACCTAACCGGGTTAGTATCTATGGGATTAGTAGCTAACCAGGTTAGTACTGAACTATGGGACCAGAACTGGAACACAAAAGGAAAGGAACACATGAGGCTATACCAAACTAGCGGCTAACCTACTAGCAACCAGAACCACTAGCAGTCAATCCCACTAGAGGCTAGCCTACTGGAGGCTAACCCTACTAGGGGCTAACCCTACTAGCCGTCAAGGCCTGCTAGCAGATAACCCTGCTAGCAGCTAAGCCCTCATGTGGCTACACATACAAAGGAAGACACAGAACAGTACTTACACAAGAGGAGACATGGCCTAACTAAACATGAACAGAGCAGCTCCATGAATCCACAAGAACAAGGAACATACAGAAAACAAACAATAGAGCCCTCTAGAAAAACAAAGGTAAAACAATATAACTAAAACATAAACTCAAAGAAACAATCAAAAAGGATGCCCACATGACGGTATATATAAAAACAACAAACATACCAAACAAACAATCAAGAAATACCAAAACAATGCTCGACCCAGTTTCCCAGAACAAACTGATATTTATAGAAGCTTTAACGAGCCACCTCAGTTCAGGTGAGCACTCATCACCTGACTGAGGTGGCTTCTGGGAAACTGAGTCGATCAACAAAAACTACAGAGTCAGACAGACAGACATGAACAGTGACCTCTAGTGGAGGTTCCTAACAATAATACACTGAACAGAGAATATCAACAGATGCAAGACAAAGAACATCAGAAACATATATTTTAAATAAACCAAATGATGAAAACAAAGTGCATTAGAACAAGACCATGTCAACAGTGACATATTGGTAATTAACATATTTCACTTTGTGTAATAAATCTAAAATATCTATAAGTATGAGAGTTTTATATTTTTACATTAACATATTTTTTTAGCAGTTACCACTGTGGCCTTGTGCCTCCAGGGTCAAGGATTTGATTCCCACATCATATGTGTATGTTTGGAATTTGCATGTTCTCCCCATGCTTGATGGGTTTTCTTTGGGTAGTCCAGTTTCCTCCCACAGTCCAAATCCAAAGACATGCAGATTAGGTTAACTAGCATTCAAAAATTGTCCATAATTTGTGTGTGCTTGACACTCTGTCCACGGTGTACCCTGCCTTGTAACCTAAGTCTCCTGGGATAGAAGACTGGTAAAGAAAACTATTAATGGAATGTATGGGTGGTGTCTAAACTGAACTAATTCTAGATTGTAGTATACATATATATATATATATATATATATATTTCCTGTCCTAGTCCAGCTGAAGCTGTGTTGCCGCTATTGACTTAATAACTTTGACTGCCTGCTGTTCTGTAGTGTTATTCTTTGTGGGTCCAGTGTAACAATCCATAATTATTGTCAGAGCCAGAATGCTGAACTGAATATTGACAAAATATTTTGTGCATTCTCTTGTCTCATGCTTTCTCTTTCTGCGTTATACATTTGCATTATATTGTATAGGTTTTGCAGGTGCCAGGAAGCTAATCTAACTATTACATAAAAATATGGAAACAAATTTAAGACATTTTCAATTCAATTAAATTCAATTTGATTTGTATAGTGCTTTGAACAATTGACATTCTCGCAAAGCAGCTTTACACAATCAAAAGAAGTAAGTTTGTATGAAATGTGAATGTGTATGAATCAAAATGATAAGATTGTCCCTGATGAGCAAGCCGAGGGCGACGGTGGCAAGGAAAAACCCTTAGATGGTAATAGGAAGAAACCTTGAGAGGAACCAGACTCAACAGGGAACCCATCCTCATCTGGGTAAAACGGATGACAGGGATTGATCAGCATAATAATGTGTAAGACTGGAAGTTCAGTATAACAGAAGATGTGTTTAAATTAAATGGAGTCCAGTTTGTTCCTGGAGGCTCAGGTAGACTGTAGGAAATTCCAGTCCAGAACTAGCGAATGACTGAAGTCACAGGTCCCCAGAGAACAGCTGTCTGCATCAGTCGAGGACCGGACAGTCTTCGTGGAAACCATCTACACCATCCAACCAGAAGCAGGACTCCAGCAGGACTAACTATAATAGCATAACTAAAAGGGAGAGCCAGAAGGAAACACAGACATGAGGGGTACCTGAGATGTAAAGCAACCGATCACCTCACCGTCAACAAACCTGAGTGATCAATGAGAGTGGGGAGGACAGCATCTAAACATACCAGTTCACCAGAATACTCTACGTCCATGAGTCCCCCAGATCTGCTCTTTTACCTAAGGTTAATCTATTTAAAAATACTTTTCTAAATAAATAGGTTTTTAGCCTAGACTTAAACACTCAGACTGTGTCTGAGTCCCAAACACTATTTGGAAGGCTATTCCATAACTTTGGGGCTTTGTAAGAAAAAGCTCTGGGTCCTGCTGTAGTTTTAATAATACGTGGTACTGACAAGCAGCCTGCATTCTTTGATTGAAGACACTAGCAGTTCGCTCAGATACTGCGGCGCGAGACCATTTAATGCTTTATATGTTCTGGTTTTTCTTCTGCCATTTGTACTTATATACAACCTTCTAGAAAAAGTTGTAGCACATCAAATATGCTAAACGCACTAAACGCTCTTTCGACGTCTCAGACTACACGTGAGATGCCAGTGTGTTCTGGCTTCTTTTTCCCTTTCAACCTACCTGATTCCTCCTGATGCCAGAAGAACAACTGACAGTGGGTTACCTTTTGAGCATTATTCCTCTGAATCATTATGTCATCTCATGGAGTTTTTATTTGCCACTGTAAATGTACCAGTCATTTTTTTCTGTAAAGCTTATGACAGTGTCTATTGTTATGAATAAATAATATACACAAATTTTGTGACAAATAAATAAAATACACAAATACATTTTGATTTGATTTAATTAATCGACCACCCTTGAAAGTTTCATTTTGATGACAAAGTCCTTTACAGTGCCAAATGTAAGTTCCTGGCTTGCTAAAAGAATGGGCCCGGTAGATTATGACCTGCAACAGCTGATAAGATAACAAAAAGTCAGTCAAATCACCACATTAATGTACTGAATTACGACAATGCCTTTCCTTTCTGTCTGCACACAATCCCCTGGGCATGCCTATGAAAGGGGAGGCTCTTACTCCCTCCCAGTGTGGGGGACAAAGTACACAAAAAGCAAAAGCAAGTCTCATTAGAGAGGTTAATGATCCATTTTCTCTTTCTCTCTCTCAGCCTCCATTCCATTAATGTGTGTGCGTGCGAGTCATTGGACACTGTGCCCCTACTTCCTCCTCTCTCCTTCACACACACACACACATACACACTCTAACGGAATCACTGCTCTGTCGCGATTATTTTCAAAGGTAAAATGCAGGTTAATTTGTTTTATTTTTACTTTACAGCATTGATTCTGTTAGTGTGTGTGCACCCTTGAGTGTCAGAGATTCTTTTTGTTAAATTTCCCGATGTGGCAGTGTTTCCATTAGTGTGTGCGTGTGTGTGAGAAAGTCATCCTGCACAGTAGTCCTCCCCCTTCTTAAATAAGTGGAGGTTTAAGATGAAAGGAGAGAGAGGGTATCATCTCTCCTCTCCTCTTACTTTAGCTTCACACACATGTACAGTAAGTAGGTACATGAAATACAGTGGATTAAAAAGTATTTCACACCTTTTGAAATGCTAAACGCTGAATGTGTTTTCCACCTTCAGTGTGACCTATAACATGTACACCCAAGTGAAAAAGTATATTAAATCTTAGCATACCAATGTAGGAATGAACAGGACGCARAGTGGGCTATCACTCTATTGCACCCCAGGGGTCCCCTTTTTGAGAACTAAATGACTCCAGCTCCTCCTTTTATCTGTCTTCTTCGACAATAAAGTCCCTCTCTTATCTGGAAGCAGGACTCGGAACAGGCTTGGAGAAGAGGGCCTTCCACACCTGGAAGCTGTAAAAGCCCAAAGACCTCGACCTCCAACCATGTAAATTGGCCATCTGGTAAACAAGGGAAACATCTTTACTCCTCTGAGTGGGGGGAACACCCTCCCTAACCTGGGTTTACTGATACCCCCTCTGACCTCCAGAGGTCTTTTCACGAACAAAGGAACACATGGCAGATACACTACGGCCGACCAACTTTAAAAGTACCAATGGGACAAACTGACACCTATATATATGTATCACATTATATCATATCATCTGCATTATCATGTTAATATCTGTATGTATCTCTGTTTACTCCATCTGTCATAGAACATGTAACCAGCAGTTATAAAGTCTTTTTAACGAGATGAAGGCATGAATGAATGTGTGAGAYATGCGATGTGTGGTATCTACAGAAAGCTTATCCTATTCAAGGAATGCTTATGTACATGAAATACTAGTAACATGAACAGAGCATGTGTAAAGTTAATTCATAAAGGTATTAAAAGTTTCCAACTGGATAAGTACCACGTGATGGCCATATAACCTGGCCTAATGTATGCACATTGATCCCAGGGGATGATCCCAGAACCCCCTCTGATTGGAGCAATCACTCGTGGGATGGACCGATAACAAAGGGTTAAAACGCCACAGTCCGAGCACATCGTGGTTCTTCCGGTTCTTCCGAGTCTTCCGGGTCTTCCAACATCATCCAACAACTGACCATCTGAAGGAAGCAAGCTCGCCACTCGGGCTTCGGCCCTTGTGAGCGCTACAACGTCTTCCAACGTCACGTCATCCAATGACCGACCATCCACACATCTGAAGCAAGCTCTCTCTCTCGTCGCTCGTCCACTGTCAACTCTCGCCTTGCGTCTGACCGGCAAGCTAACAGCTCATCTGCTCTCCACGGCGTCACGAAAGTTCACGCCAGAACTTCAAATGCACCACAAAGGCTCCGCTAGAAGAAGCGTCAGAGCTCCGCCGTTAGTAACCGAGCAACCAGCGCATCAGCGAAATGCTTCCCAGAGAGACTTCATCACAGCGCCAGAGCACCAATCAGCAACGCCGTGATTCCCTAACACCGAACACGAATCACAGAGGAAATCCGCAGCGTAACGCAAGTAAACAAACAAAAGCTTCATGCCCTGCTGAAATTGGTGCTCACGTCATAACAAACCGTAAGATTAAACCCAAGGCTCTGCTCTTGTGACTTTCAGGTCTAGTGTCAGGTCTATTACTAGAAAATTACATCAATCTCATCCTTTGAACTGCATTGTGTATGTGTGTGTGTGTGTGTGCGCGTGTGTGTTTAATAGCTTAGTTTCATGTATCGTAGTATAGTCAAATAAATTCTTGTTTCTTGATAAAGATCTGTTGTCCTGGTCCAGTAACTTTAAGTTTAAACATTTGCCCAGATCCTAAGTTACCTTGCTCATAATTGTCAAATACTAGATTTTGTTATCATCGGTGGCCACGTGATAGACAGAACTGGTAAAGTTACACTAAATCATACTAAACGCTGGTCGGGTAGTTGATAAAGTGTACGCTATAAATTTTAATTCAGTGTTAATAAAATTGACCCGAATACTTAAAGATTCGATTCACCTCTGAACCAGAGCTGAAGTCCTACACAAAGAATACTTAAGCGTACTTGCTCCAGTCTAATGACTAGTATACTTGATTGCTATTTTGGAACAATTAATTTTGTACTAAGTGCAAAGTTTTAATTTAAGTTGTAATTAAATTGTGCAGTATTCTTATTGCAGCAGTAGCATGCTGTTATACTTCTGGCCAATTCCAAATACTAAAACAGTAGACTTTGTGGTTAAAAAATACATATCCTTTATTATATTATATTATATAATGCACACACTCTTCTGTCTTCTATAATACTGTATTGCAAATGTGTTATCAGTACAGTAAAGGAGTTAATGACCATTTACACATACTGAATTCATTTTCTACACTGGAACATGTTTTTGAAACACATTACATCATTAATTATGAGGCAGATTTCATTCATGAATTCAACAGATTTAATTTGCATGAGGTCACACACAGACACACAAAAAACAGTACTGTAATTGATTTGTGTTCAACAAAGCATCAGGTTGTCTCACAAATACACACACAAAAAAAACATTTTAACTGTTGTCTGAACAAAGACAGGCATCGTTATTAGAATATACAGGTACAGTATTAGTTCAAACCTTGTGTGTTGATTCTAGCTTTTGTCCAGAGACTCTGAAAACAGGGTGAGAGCTACAGAGCATTATACCAGAAGCAAAGTACATAAGATTTAGCAACAATACATTGGACAATACAGTACATTCTACAGTTTAAACTATGTACTTAATTACAAACTTATGGACAGTGGTCTTTTTGCACTCATTCTGGACATTGATGGACATTTATGGACACTGCACCAGCACATTCATGCACATTTACACATATTTCTATTTAATTTATTTGCTTGTTGCACATAAGACACTTACATGCATATTTGAAATAGCAGAAAGGCATTTCCACATTTACGTCCACATGCGGTCTTATTTCTAATTAATTTCCCTACAGTTAAAAAAAAAAAAAAAGATTACTTTTGATTTATGGAATACATTGCTGTCGTAGCAGTAAAAAAAGCAGCTTTTTTCTCAGGACACTCTTCTTCCATGCTATTTGAAATAGTTTCAGTTTAGTTTAATATGATCAACATTCTAGTTTTCTAGTGTCTAACTTATGGTGTATGTGTGATCATTGTCATGGGGCGGAGCAGAACTAGAGGAATCCAAGAGCAGATGAGTGACTGCAAAGTGAGATGAGAGCACGTTCAAAAGTTAAAAGTGAGGATTGAAACCAGGAAGTAGGTCAGCGAGGTCAGAGCTAAATTGGGGCAGACAGGTCGTGATTATACCAGACTGCTTGTTACGAACTAACCGGAGATGAATCAGAAGACTAGCAGTTAGCCCTGTAGCGTGGATGGTAAACCCAAACGCAGAAGTAGCGCGAGTAGGCAGGATAACCATGCTGGTTAGTATTAGAACTCTCCCGAAGCGAGAGCAAAAGTTTACACAAATAAACCCGCGTTCTAAATACACACACCCAATTGGAAGCGATAACCCAAGAAAGTGAGTACTCACATTTAGACGAGTGAGGCGTCGGCAATAGCATGGGCAAAACTCAATGACTGAGCAATGTGAAGCACCATCTTGTTTCCTTTTATGCTTCCTGAAACACTTCCGAGTCCTAGAAACACTCCCTGTCCGAGATGATGTCCTTGGGAAACCCAAGCAGACGGACTACGTGCTCTAAAATCAGCTCGGCTGTCCTTTTAGCTGACGGGAGTCCGGCGAGGGCCACCAGGTGCACAGCTTTAGAGAACCGGTCGACAATGGTCAAGATGGCATTTTTTCCTTCAGAGACCGGCAGGCCTGTGATGAAGTCGATGGCAATGTGATTGGTGTCCTTGGCCCTGGCACACACTTGGCACGCCTGAACGAACTCGTCGGTGTCCTTGGCCATAGATGCGCTGCGTGCCTGGGTGCCCTGATAGAGGGGTGGAATGTTCCCATTGGATGACTTCAGTCTGGTTGGTCCAGACAATAAATGGCTCCCTGGCGCCCTGGAGCCAATGTCGCTATTCCTCCAATGCCCACTTTATGGCCAGCAGCTCGCGGTCTCCTACCCCGTATCGCAGCCGAGTGGGGTTAATTTTTTTGGAGAAGAAACCAGAAGGGTGTAGCTTCTTGTCTGGACCTCATTGGGAGAGAACAGCCCTGGCGCCCACATTCGAAGCGTCCACCTCCACAACAAACGGTTTGTTTGCATCTGGATGGAGAAGACTCAAGGCGGTGGTGAATCGACGGCAGAGCTCGTGGAAGGCGGAGATGGCTGAGTCCGAGCGGTTAATGGTGCTGCAACCGTACTGTAGTCCTGGATAAAGCAACGATAGAAGTTCGCAAACCCAAGAAACCGTTGAAGTTGTCTGAGAGTCTTGGGTAGGGGCCAATGATGTACAGCATCTAGCTTCTGTGGGTCCATGGCCACACCCTGGGGCGAGATGACAAAACCGAGGAACGTGGTGGAGCGCTCATGAAAAGCGCACTTCTCCAACTTACAGTACAGCTGGTCTCTTAAGAACCGCTCTAACGTGTTGAACATGTTCTTCAACGGAGCGAGAGTAGATAAGGATATCATCCAGGTAGACGAATACCAATTGGCCCAACATGTCCCGGAGAACGTCATTGATGAAACGTTGAAAAGCTGCTGGTGCATTACAGAGACCAAATGGAATGACTAAACTCTCGTAATGTCCAGTGGGGATGATGAATGCCGTCTTCAACTCATCGCCCTCTCTGATATGCACCAAGTTGTAGGCGCTCCGAAGGTCCAACTTTGTAAAAAATGGTGCCACCAGAGAGTGCGTCCAGGGCAGAGTTGGTAAGAGGCAATGGGTGTCGTTTTTTTATGGTGATGTTGTTGAGCCCCCGATAGTCGACACAAGGACATAATTTGCCAAATTTCTTCTTTACAAAGAAAAATCCCACGGCGGCGGGCGAAGAGGAGGGTCGTATGGTGCCTTGGCGGAGAGCTGAGGATACATACTCCTCCATCGCCTGCGTCTCAGTGGTGGAGAGAGAGTACTGGTGGCCACGGGCGGACAGTACAACAGAACCTGGCTGAAGTTCAATGGCCAGGTCGTAGGGGCGATGAGGAGTAAGGTGGGTGGCGCGTCTTTTGCAGAAGACTTCAGCCAGGTCCCGATAAGCCTCGGGGATGGTGTTGGTGTCGACATCAGGGGCCTCGGACTCCCTAGAGCACGTCCCAGCCGGTGCCCGCAGGCAGAGTTCGAGACAGGTCGGTCCCCATTGGAGGATCTGGTTCTGAGACCATGAGATGAGAGGATCATGCTGCAGAAGCCAGGGGTGTTGATGGATGATGGGTGGAGAGGAGATGGAGGTGAGGTGAAATCGGACTGTTTCCTAGTGTTGGTCAATGATGAGGGTTATGGGTCGAGTCTGGGCGATGATGGAGGAGAGGGGCCGACCGTCGACAGATGTAATCCGAACTGGCTGGGATAACGCTTCAGTCTCCAACCCCAATCTTTTGGCATATGAAGAGTCAATAAAGTTTCCCGCGGCACCGGAGTCGATGAAAGCAGAACTTTTGACTCGTTTGTGGTCAAATTGGAGGTGTACCTGAACCATGAGATGAGAGACGCTGGGCATGGTGGCAGAGAGATGGAGGGAGCCCGGTGAACTGCTTCCATGGTTCACCGGGCCTGGGCAGTTCCTGGGCGAAGAGGGCAGATGGCTCTATGGTTCGCTCTTGACCCACAATAGGCACAAAGTCCCTCCCTGAAGCGTCGTTCTCGCTCAGCAGCGTTCAAAGAGGCACGTCCTAATTGCATGGGTTCCCCGGCATGTTGTCAACCACGGCGGGAGGTGGAGATGGATGGCATAGCGGTGGTGGTGAAGGCTGGTGGTCGGAATGTGGCGTGTGAAAAAGATGCCGTGATGGGCGGCAGGGTCTGGGGGGCTGGCCTCGGACGGGAGAGCAGGCGCTGGTCAATCCGGAGAGCGAGCTGAATCAGTCCCTCTAGTGTGGTCGGAAGCTCCCGTCTGGCGAGTTCATCTTTTATGCGTGAAGCCAGTCCCTCGTAGTAGGCTGTCCGGAGGGTGGCGTCTCCCCAGGTGGTCTACATGGTGAGAGTATGGAAATCCGCGGTGTAGCGACTCACGGATGACCCTCCCTGCCGCAGATGGTACAATTTCATATTGGTCTCCACCTCAGCAGCAGGATGTTCAAATGTTAGCTTTAGTTGACGGGTGAATTCTCCATATGAATAAGCAGTGTCTGAATCTGATCGGAGAACCGCCGTGGCCCACTCAGCTGTCAGCCCGGATAGCAATGAGACAAGAAGTGCAACGCGCAGTTGGTCTGTGGAGTATCTGGTGGAATTGAACTCAAACACAAGATCCAATGCGGTTAGAAAAAAGCTGCATTTCCCATCTGTGCCATCCCACTTATCCGGTAGAGCTATGAAAACATCAGAAGAGGAGGGGAGCGGGGTTGCAGCCGCTGCGACGGGCGTGGCAACAGCCGACTGAGCAGCCACCCTCGTGGAGGGTCGCATTCTCCTGCCGTAACTCCGCCACCTTGCGGCACGAGGCCAAGACGTCTTGGAGGTCCTTTTGGAGAGACGCGACTTCACCACGGAGCTTATTGATCAGTTCGGCATGTTGGTCAACAACATCACAGAGGCGAGCAAACTCCGCTGGGTTTACTGCTTTGGGCTCAGTCATTCTGTCACGAGCAACCGAAGGATAAATTGAAAAGCCTTAGCAGTGAGCCCATGTAGCGTTGATGGTAAACCCAAACACGGAAGCAGCACGAATAGGCAGGATAACAATGCAATTAGTCTAAGAACTCTCTTACACAAAAAGCAAGGATCTACACAAATAAACCCGCGTTCTAGCAACACACACACAATCAAAGAAACAACCCAAATCGGTGAGTACTCACAGAATAGTCTGCGTAGCGTCAGCAAAAGCTGAGCAATGTGCTTCCTGGAAACCCGACCGTACTGATTCCGGGTCCTAGTGCCGGTCATGTTGCGAGTGTGCATGACATTATTACCTTAAACAAAACAGTATATTTCTGTATATTTTTTACAGTACAATACTGGAAGCACAGACACCAGCTAATGTAATTTTAAGTTAAAAGTATTTAACTTTTTAAAAATATATATTTTACAGCAATTTTCTGTCAAAATTAAATGTATAATATTTCTTTTCTTTGGTTATTAAACAAAGTTATAATTGATAAAATAACTTTAGGTTTAAAAGTAGGAAAGTAATTTTTACTTTTTGTTACATTGCAGCCATTTGCTAAAACCATTTAAGTTCATTTTTTCCTCATTAATGTACACACAGCACCCCATATTGACAGAAAAACACAGAATTGTTGACATTTTTGCAGATTTATTAAAAAAGCAAAACTGAAATATCACATGGTTCTAAGTATTCAGACCCTTTGCTTATTATTTGGTAGAAGCACCCGTTTGATCTAATACAGCCATGAGTCACACCTGGATTTGGGGATCCTCTGCCATTCCTCCTTGCAGATCCTCTCCAGTTCTGTCAGGTTGGATGGTAAACATTGGTGGACAGCCATTTTCAGGTTGCTCCAGAGATGCTCAATTGGGTTTAAGTCAGGGCTCTGGCTGGGACATTCAAAAATAGTCACGGAGTAGTTGTGAAGCCACTCCTTATTTTAGTTGTGTGCTTAGGATCATTGTCTTGTTGGAGGGTGATAAATCCTGCCATAAATCCCCGACTGGTGAAGGACAGCAGTGATGGTTGACTTTCTACAACTTTCTCCCATCTCCTGACTGCATCTCGGGAGCACAACCACAGTGATCTTTGGGTTCTTCTTTACCTCTCTCACCAACGCTCTTCTCCCCTGATAGCTCAGTTTGGCCGGGTGGCCAGCTCTAGGAAGGGTCACCCCAAACGTCTTCCATTTAAGGTTTATGGAGGCCACTGTGCTCTTAGGAATATTTTTGTAACCTTGGCCAGATCTGTGCTTTGGCACAATTCTGTCTCTGAGCTCTTCAGGCAGTTCCTTTGACCTCATGATTCTCATTTGCTCTGACATGCAATGTGAGCGGTAAGGTCTTATATAGAGAGTGTGTGGCTTTCCTAATCAAGTCCAATTAGTATAATCAAACGCAGCTGGACTCAAATGAAGATGTAGAACCATCTCAAGGATGATCAGAAGAAATGGACAGCACCTGAGTTAAATATGAGTGTCACAGCAAAGGGTCTGAATACTTAGGACCATGTGATATTTCAGTTTTTCTTTTTAATAAATCTCCAAAAATGCTGTGTGTATATTAATGAGGAAATTTTTTAAAAATGATTTTAGCAAATGGCTGCAACATAACAGAGTGAAAAATTTAAGGGGGTCTGAATACTTTACATACCCACTGTAAATAAGTAATGATGTTTATTTATACTTAATATGAAGTTAATGTATACTTAACTGAAAGTGATATTTTAAATTGCTACTTCTAAAAGTTATGTTTAAGATAATAACACAAAACAAATTACTTCGATAGAACAGTAATGAGATTTGATCAGCTTCACACTTCTACACTCCAATCAGTTTCCAAAAAATACTAAAATGTATCATTATTTAAAACATTAGCAAATAAGTCTAGACCACAATGAATTGCAAAATACAGACAATAACTGTAGTAAATAAATACAGAAGAGTAATGTTAAACAGTGCAAAAAAATCCCAGAATACATTGTTTAGCATTACTGATTTAATGAAAAACAATACATTCCTGTCAGATTGTTGCAGTTTTTTAACAGCATTTTTTTACAGTGCATGTTAGTACATATAATGCAATACTTGCTCGGTTTTCAGGTCAAAATTTATTTAAAATCTTTGCTCGTCTTACAGAAAACTTGTAAACCATGTTACTCGCAATCTGAGGTTCCACTGTAGTACTGTATGTCACACTTTAAATAAATTGAGTAATGATCTGAGATAACTTTGAAAGACCGTGGAACAATCATTATATTTTCTGTTTCACCTATACTTGATCAAACATTTGTGTTAAATCTAGAGTGTGCCCAGCTTTATAAATGGGTGCTACAAACTCTACTGAGTCTAGAATGGTAATAAATGCTGTTGTCAGTAGGTCTTCTAGATACTTAAAATGAATTTTAAAGTCTTCAGCAATGAAGATTCTATTATCTATTCTTACAAGCCTTGGAATCTGTGGAACAGCATGGTAATGGTTTGCTTCTAACCTAGAAGACAGGTCGCATGACGTGACATGGAGCAGATCTGCATCTGCCCCACACAGTTTCTCTTCTGGTGTCCCACAGGGCTCAGTACTTGGTCCTCTTCTGTTCTCCCTCTATACCCAGTCTCTTGGTAAAGTCATATCATCGCATGGATTTTCATACAATTGTTAAGCAAATGACACACAATTTATTATCTACTTTCCTGCTGTTCTTCCCTGGCAATTCATCCCCAAGTCAAGAACTTGTGATATCTCTGGACAACAATCAGATCACTCCTTTAGCCATTGCCCGCAATCTTTGGGTAACTGTGGACAACCATCTGTCATTTTCCCCACACATCTCTAACCTTACTCGCTCTTGATGATTTCTCCTTCATAACATAAAAAGAATCTGCTCATTTCTTTCTTCACAAGCTACTCAGGTGCTTGTTCAGTCTCTTGTTATTCCAAGACTAGACTATTGCAACTCACTCCTGGCAAGTTTTGCCTTTGTCATCTGCAGTTGATCCAGAATGCAGCAGCTCCTCTCGTTTTCAACCTTCCCACTTGTCCGCACACTGCACTGGCTTCCTGTAGCTGTCCACATCAAATTCAAAATCTTGATGCTCACCTACAAAGCTAAAAATGGCCTAGCACGCACTTACGTTTCTGCTCTAATCACACCACACACTGAACCATGTTCCATTCGATTCTCCAGCATTGCTCGCCTTGTTCCACCAATTCTTAAGGATCGAGGAAGACATTCATCCAGACTCTTTTCTGTTCTGGCACCTAGGTGGTGGAAAATGCAGTAAAATGCAAAAATCCAGACCTTTGATTTTTTTATATAAAGAAAAAGCAGTATACAGTGGAACCTTGGATTGCGAGCATAATTAGTTCTGGAAGTGGGCTTGCATATCAAAACACTCATAAATCAATGCAAATTATGTAATAATGGAAACTCAAACTATTCATTCCACAGCCCAAAAAATTAATTAAAATAATCAATACAAAATATAAAGTAAAAATAAAACCTATAAAAAAAGGAAAAAATAAATCCCGACAAATGTTTCCGTTTATGCGTATACAAAAATATTTGACTAAATAAATAAAGTCTAGGTTTTTAGCCTAGACTTAAACACTGAGACTGTGTCTGAGTCCTGAACATTAATTGGAAGACTATTCCATAACTTTGGGGCTTTGTAAGAAAAAGCTCTGCCCCCTGCTGTAGTTTTCATAATACATGGTACATTCAAACAGCCTGCATTCTGATACTGATCAAAGTAGGCATGGCTGCACTAGACACTAGCAGTTCACTCAGATGCTGTGGCACAGGACCATTTAATGCTTTATACATCAATAGTAGTCATTTAAAATCGATGGGAAATTTCACAGGGGGAGTCAATGCAATGTGGATAATATAGGGGTGATTTGCTTATGTCTTCTGGTTCTACCGAGGACTCTTGCTGCTGCATTCTGGACTAACTATGATCACACCAAGGTCTTTTACTGGTGCACTTGATGGAATAGAAAGGCCACCTAAAGTTACTGTGTGATCAAAAAGCTTGCTTCCAGCTGTCTGTGGTCCTATGACTAGAACTTCTGTCTTATCACGATTAAGCAGAAGGAAGTTAATTAATATCCAGTCTCTTATATCCTTTACACATTGTTCAACTATTTTTTTGTGTGTGAAGCAGAAGTAAGATGAGAGGAGTGAGAGGGCTGCTGTGTAGAACGACTGCCTCATTGCCTTCATCTTACATAGTAGTACTGTGTGGGAGGACTCACACACACACACACACACACACACACACACACACACACACACACACACACCAACATACACATACAGTACATACACACAAACTAATTCCCTGCTTTAAATAATTTATGTAGTATTTATTATTGGCATTATTTATCAAAATTAAGTTTTCTTAATGGTTGAGCAACTCCCTTAACAAAGGAAATGACCAAAATTTCACATTTCTTCAACAAATTGGAAATACAGTCAAACCTTGGATTGCGACCATAATTCATTCCGGAAGTGTGCTTGTATATTAAAACACTCGTGTATCAAAGCAGATTTCCTCATAAGAAGTAATGGAAACGCTAATTAATCATTCCACAACCTAAAAATATTCTTATAAAATAATTCATGCAAAATATGATGTAAAAATAAAACAAATTAACCTGCATTAAAAACAAAAACAAATTAACCTGCATTAACCTTTGAAAAAAGTAAAAATTATTGAAAGTTATTGTGTGTTTTTGAGCTCATGCCCGATATGTGTGTGTGTGTGTGAAGCTGAAGTAAGATGAGGGGAGGGAGGGCTACTGTGTAGAACGTCTTCCCTCCCTACCTCCATTTTACACAGTAGCTCCTTCCCTCCTCTCTTGTTTGAGAGGAAATTACCAGACAGATGAAGCAGAGCACAGCAGTGTCAACGTTAATGTGTGTGCGTGTTTGTGTGTGATTGTAAGGGGAGGAGTGAGGAGGGGGCTCTCGCACACACAAACACATACTCTAACGGAAACACTGCTCTGTCGCGAACGTAAAGTGCAGGTTAATTTGTTTAATTTTAACTTTACAACAGTGATTCTAATAGTGTGTGTTTGCGTGCGCAATCCTCTCTAATGACACTCACACGTGCAAACACACTAAAGGAATATCTACTTTCTTACAGAGATTGAGAGTCTCTGGATCATTAACAAGGAAGCTGTCTAATGACACTTGCTTTTGCTCGTGCACAAACACGTGGTCACAATGTTATAATAAACAGTACATGCATGCATGCATGGATGTTGACCATACAAGTGATGCACGCTCACTGAGACTGAGCATGGGAGATGATTACCCATAATCTCGAAGCGTGTGATCACTTGGCGTTCGGCAGACAAAACAAATGCATATCCAGACCTCACTCATTTACTAAGTTAAAATTTATTCTAAAAAATTGCTCGTCTTGCAAAATGCTTGTAGACCATGTTACTCGCAATCCAAGGTTCCACTGTATATTTTTATGATGTACATGTTATGATCATAGTATCCAGGATAGAAACACAATGGTGAAGAAATCAGAATGGTATTGTAATAAACATGCACTCGCTACTGTTTAGAAGCTATTAACTGGTGCAATTCACCACTACTCTACTATTTAATTATTTTGTTACACGCATTTTTCAAGAACAGTTAGTATACTAGTGGTGCATGTTGGTTTTACATAACCAAAAGAATTAATGTGCAGGATGCAGGCTAATTGTGCCCGAAAACTTACATCTGGCCCAAGAAGAGTTTACCAAGCCATTTGCTGGCCTACAAAATTAACACTTATTTTATGATTATAAATAAATTACATTTTTGTTAAAAAAAATATATACATTACCTAAATTTTCTGCAACATATACTGTATATTGAATTCATTATTGAATATAAAAGGACTTTCTGTGAATTTAGATAATGATAGTTTAAATCAAATTCTTTTGCTGGAATGTGGATTCTTCCTATATTCCTAATAATCACATTTGACCTTTGTATTTTCCTCTCTCTATTTTTACTAAGCCAATGATGTATTAATTTAATCTTTAAACAGAAAAGGGAAGGATTAAAGTGTTAAATGATTAGGTCACTAGAAAGACATTTGACCACATTTGTGCTGAGTGAGTATCTGATGCACATGACAGAGTCAGAGAGAATTAGTTACATATTCACTCTTTTATTCAGTTCAATGCTTTTATTTCCATTGCGCGCACACACACACACACACACACACACACACACACACACAGAAGAGAGAAAGAGAGTCACATTCACTTGACTCCAGGTGCACTGCACCACAAGCCAAATGCTTCCAGAACTTTCTGAGGTTGGGCAATTTGTTGCCAGGATACATAGATTGGTCAAGGTATTTGTATTCAGAGAAGGCTGTGTGTGTGTGTGTGTGTGTGTGTGTGTGTGTGTGTGTGTGTGTGTGTGTGTGTGTGTGTGTGTGTGTGTGTGTGTGTGTGCGCGTGTGTGAGAAAGTGAGAGAGAGTTAGAAAGAAAGAAAGAATGACAGTGAGAGGGGAGAAGAGAGAGAGTCGTGAGATGAGTAGTGGCTACAAATACAGCAACTCCCTGGGGTTAAGAGAACAGCTCAATTAGCTTCCAAGGGCTTCACTTCCCTTTATTTATAGGCAAAATTTTTAGAAGTGTTCATAATAGAATTCATAAGGCTTTTGCTGAAATCCGACAAATACCCTTATGTTTTCAGATCTGTCTGAGTTTCCATTTTCAGTAAATTGTATTATTCAAGTTGTGTACTAGATCCCTTACTTTTGTATTTCTATACAACAATCTGCAAACATGATGGTATATTATGTATGCAGATTGTTTCTATAAAACAAGATGCATACATAATATACCTGTCCAAAGCCTCAAATACACACGTGGACAAAATTGTTGGTACCGTTCGGTCAACGAAAGAAAAACTCACAATGGTCACAGAAATAACTTTAATCTGACAAAAGTAATAATAAATAAGAATTCTATGAATGTTAACCAATGAAAGTCAGACATTGCTTTTCAACCATGCTTCAACGGAATTATAAAAAGAAAATTAACTCATGGAACAGGCCTGGACAAAAATGATGGTACCCCTAACTTAATAGTTTAACTTAATACCTTTTGAGGCAATCACTGCAATCAAACGATTCCTGTAACTGTCAATGAGACTTCTGCACCTCTCTGCAGGTATTTTGGCCCACTCCTCATGAGCAAGCTGCTCCAGTTGTTTCCGGTTTGAACTGTTTGCCTTTTCCAGACAGCATGTTTCAGCTCCTTCCAAAGATGCTCAATAGGATTGAGGTCAGGGCTCATAGAAGGCCACTTTAGAATAGTCCAATGTTTTCCTCTTAGCCATTCTTGGGTGTTTTTAGCTGTGTGTTTTGTGTCATTGTCCTGTTGCAAGACCCATGACCTGCGACTGAGACCCAGCTTTCTGACACTGGCCAGCACATTTCTCTCTAGAATCCCTTGATAGTCTTGAGATTTCATTGTACCCTGCACAGATTCAAGACACCCTGTGCCAGATGCAGCAAAGCAGCCCCAGAACATAACAGAGCCTCCTCGATGATTCACAGTAGGGACAGTGTTCTTTTCTTGATATGCTTCATTTTTTCCCGTCTGTGAACATAGAGCTGATGTGCCTTGGCAAAAAGTTACATTTTTGTCTCATCTGTCCATAGGACATTCTCCCAGAAGCTTTGTGGCTTGTCAACATGTAGTTTGGCATATTCCAGTCTGGCTTTTTTATGATTTGTTTTCAACAATGGTGTCTTCCTTGGTTGTCTCCCATGTAGTCCACTCAAACAACGAAGGATGGTGCGATCTGACACTGATGTTCCTTGAGCATGAAGTTCACCTTGGATCTCTTTAGAAGTCTTTCTGGGCTCTTTTGTTACCATTGGGATTATCCGTCTCTTTGATTTGTCATGAATTTTCCTCCTGCGGCCACGTCCAGGGAGGTTGGCTACAGTCCCATGGATGTTACATTTCAGAATAATATGTGCAACTGTAGTCACAGGAACATCTAGCTGCTTGGAAATGGTCTTATAGCCTTTACCTTTAACATGCTTGTCTATAATTTTCTTTCGAATCTCTTGAGACAACTCTTTCCTTCGCTTCCTCTGGTCCATGTTGAGTGTGGTACATACCATGTCATCAAACAACACAGTGACTACCTGGAGCCCTATATATAGGCCCACTGACTGATTACAAGATTGTAGACACCTGTGATGCTAATTAGTGGACACACCTTGAATTAACATGTCCCTTTGGTCACATTATTTTCAGTATTTTCTAGGGGTACCATCATTTTTGTCCAGGCCTGTTCCATGAGTTTATTTTTTTAAATAATTCTGTTGAAGCATGGTTGAAAAGCAATGTCTGACTTTCATTGGTTAACATTCATAGAATTATTTTAAATTATTACTTTTGTCAGATTAAAGTTACAGTATTTATGTGACCATTGTGAGTTTTTCTTTGACCGAAGGGTACCAACAATTTTGACCACGTGTGTAATTAAGTTAATGTATCTTAGTTAATTCTTAATTTTAAATGTTACTTATTCAATATTTCTATTCTTTTTTTCCCTTTCTTACATTGTATACTAATACTGAAGACATTTAAATTGTGACAGAACATATATGGAATTATGTAGTCAACAAAAACATCTTAAATAACACAGAATGTGTTTTATATTTTGAATTCTTCAAAATAGCTACATTTTGCTTTGAACTATCTTTGCGTTCTCTCAGGGAGTCAAATGAGGTTGTCACCTGGAATGGTTTTCCAACAATCTTCTCGTGTTTTCATGTTCTGAAAATTGCTAATTGGATTGTCCCGACAATTCAAATTCCTTAAACTTTAAGTTGACTGAAATTTGGAGATATGTAAGCAGGAATATTTCTGTGAACAGATGGCTACTAGAAAAAAGAAGTTCTGCAATTTTAAAATGTTCTTAGAACTTCCATTTATGCATCTATGATGTGTTTCCAATCAAAATGTACCCTGCATCACATAGTGAGGGAGAATAGGCCCATGTGGAACCCTGTTTGAAGGACAATTTAATTTCACAAGGAAATAATGTGGTGCTGCAAAGGAATTGGTAAACATACCAATCACGCTCTATAAGGAAAAGTGGAGAGCCCAATGGGGAAAAGTGTCTCTAGCATCACAAACACTTGAGAGACGTTGGACTACCCTCTAAAGTTCTTAGAAACTTTAACTTTGCAGGACAGACAAGCTTTTCACAGGTTGGTGCGATCAGCTGAGCACATCATCTGAGCTGCCTGAAATGCACTCAATCAACAGCGAGCAGTGCTGGAACAAGGCCAGTGAGATAATGAATGACCTCAGCCACCCTAACAATGGACTGATCTGTTGCAGTCTCTTCCGCTCCCTGAAGGCCAACACAGAAAGACTCAGGAGAAGGTTCTTCCCTTTTTCCAATCAGAACATGTCGTGGAAATTAATTGAAGACTCAGACTTTGATTTCAGAAGGTTACAACTTTATTGGTTGATCAATAAAGTCGGGAGGTCTGCAGAACACACCACGACTCCCGACGGCCTCTTGCTTAAATACTGATCCTAGACAAAGACAGCCAGTTTTCCCGCGCAACCTTTACATAAAA
>QMIH01002735.1:34110-55124 GCA_003987875.1 Clarias batrachus | reverse complement strand
TAATGTATGTTTGTATGTTGTATTTACATTGACTTTTACTAAATAAACTCAAACTCAAACTCAAACTCAGACAGATGTCTCGTCCAATCAGTGGTAAGAATTTCATTCGCAAACTATACCTACCTTTTCCGGTTCGTTTCTGAACGGCCGAGAGGTGCAAACCAAATTAACAAAACCGAAAACTAAATAACAAACTAAAAAACAAAAATAAACTATAAATCAAATTTGTTAATTTGGTTTTGAATTTGTTATTTTGTTTTGGGTTTTATTAATTTGTTTTGCACCACACGGCCACCGTAGTTTTTCCATTTGCGATGTGTAACTACAAACCAAGCAGTCATTCTGTTTGATTAGGAAATATTCAAGGTAACACCATATAGTTTTAGAGAAAGATTATGGATTATGTATATTATGGAATTCGTAAGTTATTTAGGAAATTGTACGTTTAACACAATCTAGCTAACAAGATAACATAGGCAATTTAAACCACACACTTAGCCAGCCAACATGTCAGCATTAGCAGTTAAAACTATAGCTACCAGGCTGGCTAACAAGCCAGATTTATCATTTGAAGGGTGCAAATGGGCTGGAAGCAGGCAGTCCAGTCATGGCTCTGGCGATACCGTCCAGCTAAACAGCTAACTAACATTAAAATACTGTTCTCAAATATTGTTTTAATCATTTAGGTCCAATAATATTAAAAGCAATAATAATGTGTGACAATAACGGTACTGAAGAAATTAAGGATGAGGGACAAAGCACAGGTCGGTACTGGAGAGGTTTCAGGGACATTTTGAGTGTTTCGTGCCTGTGACTCTGAGGGATCTCCTGGAGTAAGATGTTCTTCGCTGTGTGTTATACAGATACAGTGTGTATGTTATGGCATTCAGAAAAGTAGCCTAGTAATTCCCCTTCTGGATGCAGCACTAGTAGGTAAACACACCCTCATCTTTCTAAAGTCTTTACACTTTCAAAAGAAAAGGGAAATGTTGCAGTGTTTAAATGTGTGTCTATGGTCATGTGAGATATGTTGTGTTTGTGCTGCGGTTACACACACATATAGACGTATGATATTCCCACTCCCCATGACGTGTGGCCACGGATCACTACTTCTCCCATACATTCCTCACATCTTATGTAATCCCAACTGGTCACAGATCGTTTCCCAGAGTTCTCAGCACTCTTTCATAATTCTGAAGTCATGTTCTGGCAGTTTGTGTGTGTGTGTGTGTGTGTGTGTGTGTGTGTGTGTGTTTGTTCACCTAGCTGCTCAAAAGACATCAGCATTCTTTTACTCAAAATGTTAACAAGCTTCTTCATACATTTAGGGACACCAAAGTTTCAAACCAGCACCAGAGGCTCCTGGAAGGAAATCTGGGGTATTTAGTATTGGAGTAAAAACAGAAGTGTGTCTAGACCCTGTCCCAAAATGTCTCTGAGTGTGTTCAGGGTCACACAGTTATCACAACCCTGGAACGGGTACCATGACCTTTATTCCAGTATATGTCCATGTTCACCCAGGTAGAGATATGTGTGAAATTAGAGGGCCACTGTAAAGCCTCACATTAAACCTGAGAATTGGCTCAAACTTGCTCTGTATAAAACAACAAGAAATTTAAATGACCCTTTTTTAGAAAACATTTGCATCGGGTACAACAGCCTACGCAAATGATGCACTCTTAGAAGAGGCATTCATCCCAACCAAAGTACCGATAAAGATCGCAAGCTGGATCGCAAGTCCTGCTTTCTGTCCTAAATTAAAGGTATGATATTAAATGTATACAGCTCTTTATATACTATATATATTCATATATTACAAACAGGAAGAGTTCCAGGCCTTGTCTTCAAGCTGGCCTCAGACGTCTACTCAGTCATCTTACTAAGGGTAGGACCTGAGGTATCAGAGCTTGAACGCAATATCTACACATCATCTGTATAAGGTGGTGTAACAGGCTCTGTACTTATAACCTCAGCCATGAGCTTGATGTGCTGAGAGCAGACGTGCCAGTCTTATACCCCTAGTATCCTGACGAAATTGTCCTCAAAGTTGGGCTACATTTCTCCAAACTAAATAATCATGCCACCTGGTCAAATGCTTTCTCTATGTCCAGAGAGAAATCGCTCTGTCCACAAGCAATTAGGATAAAGACGTGCAGATGCCTCCTCCAGGAGCTGATGGTTCCCATGTCCACCAGGTGGCGCTGTACGGCTGCAGTAGAGGGTGAAGCCACGAGCTGGCGATGTCTCGAGCATCGCTGCCCCATTAGGTAATGGAAAAACACTGGAGCAAGCTGCACTGTGTGAGCCTGAACTGGAATTCTGTGCTAGAAAGCCGGAGAATCTGTCGCTCGAATTCCCCAGGATGACTGTGTGTAAGAAGTGTGTTTGTATCCTGCTCGTATTACACACTCTCTAACACAGAGGATCCGACCTGACCACAGAACCTCCTGCAGGCCCCACTCCCGAGCCGAGCACTTGGAATGTTAACAATCATATAATCATGAAGAGGCTACAGCCAAGAAGAAGCCACGGAAACATCTCCAACATCTCCAACATCTCCGACGCTTTATAGCGAATGTACAGTATATATAAGCATGACATCACATAGTGGTGTCCTTTTGCTAAGTGCTTTTCCTTTAGCTGAATTAAATGCATCCTTCCTTTTTGTTGCTTGTAGAAACATAGAAACTCATAAGTAAACTACAGTTTCATTTCCTAAATGGTATTTAATAAACAGCCCTTACCGCCGATATGCCTGAAATTAATAATACAACTAGTAATACTTGTTTTAACATCTTAAACTAAAATGAATTAATACATTTTCTCTTTTTTCATCTCCTTTTCGACTCACCCTTTTCACTGGAAGATTGTCACAATGCCGTGGCCTTTGTGTAACTCCTGTATAAATCATACTTTGAGTTGCGCAGTGTGACACGTAATATCTTTGTCATTTAGTGTCATTAGATTTGACAGCTTTTGTTGGTGTCTGTGATATTGTGTGAATTGTAAATCTATTGCACAATAAAAACTGTATATTGTATTTTGCCCATTTAAGTTGATTAAATGTATGTATTTATTTTTACGCCTGGGCTCGATTTACAAATTAGTGGTAATACCGTAGTAAAGTGTAATATTTTTAATATTGTTACCCTGCTGGTTTTGAGGTCAGTATGGACACTGACTGGTCTCAGGTGCTGTTAACTGGGGCTCGTCAATGTTATGCTGTTAATTGAGGATTTTTGAATCAGGAAAGTTTCACGTTCAATAAAACTACAAAATTTCTCATTTGTCTTTCATGCATCTCATTTATATCTGGCTCTAATCTCACTATGGTCTTATATGTGCCTCATTTGCTTCTCCTACACATGCAGCTCTGTTTCTCATTCACATCTCAGATTTCTCAAATTATTTCTTAAGTAAGTCTCAGGTTGTATCTCAGTGCTCTCAGTATCTCTTTGTTTCTCTTAAGTCAGATTTAGGAGAAATATAAAAGACAAAATTGAAATAAGAAAGCTCAATTCAGTCTCACGAGATTAGAAAAAAATTCATTTTAAGGCATGGGCATCTATAAATGGCAATAAAGTCCAGTATGTTCGAACTTCATTAACATATAAGCGTATTGTAAAAAAATATATATATAAAAAATAGATATAGACATTACTTTATATTTAAAGTTAAAATTATTGTAATCAAATTCATTATATTATGACGTATATTGTTGAATATAAAATAATACATTAAGATATATTTGAATATATTTTTCAATATATGAAAAGCGTCAATTCCTTATGCTTACGTATTTTTTTTATATATTGTTCCATATTAATATAATATATATTTTTAGATCAGAACACTAAATCATTCAATATATTGAGAGTTAATATATGGAGAAATATATTTTCTTTGTGTAACTGTTGACAGCTTTAGATCTTACTTATATAATGTTTACCTTTTAAATTGTATCTAAAGTTGCTTTAGTTTATATAACGTTTACTTATTTGTTAATTAAAATCAAGCTGTTGGTTTAATGAATATAGTTTTAAATTGACATTTTTTATGTTTATCTTTCGGAAATCTTTTATTAAAAACTTAAAATGTATCTTTAAAGTAGCTGAAGTTTGGCTTCTGAAATTTCATGAATTTAAAATGAACTTTAGTGTAACTGAAGTTTTAAATCTGCAGTTTCTATAAATTATATTTAACTTCAGTGTAGCTGAAATTCACTTGTTTTTTTTGTACTTTTGTTTTTGGCTCAGCGGTAGGTTTCTTGTCTACCATGTGGAAGGCTCATGTTCAAACCCGTGCCAAGTTGTTGTGCGGATCAGATGGCCCTCTGTGATGACCCTGTAAGTGGAGCAGATCAAAGACCAACAACAACTTCCTGACATTTACCTAAATTGACCTTTCACTTCAGTCAATCTAAAATCTTTTGGAATTTCCATCATTTAAAATGATCTTCAATCTGGCTAAATTTGCTCCTGCAGTTTCTGAGCTCAGTGGTTGAGATGTTGGACTATGGCTCATTAGGTCCCAGGTTTAAACTCCAGCCGCCACCAAGTTGCCGCTGTTGGGCCCTTGAGGACGGGTTTTTTTTTGTAAGTCCCTCTGGATGAGAGTGTCTACCCAAAGGCGTGAATGTACAACTGACATTTAACTTCAGTCTGGCAACAATGTAGCTTCTGCACTTTCTCTGATTTCTCTTGATTTGATCTTCAATCTTTACCCTTATAGAGAACTCGACTGTGATTGGGTGTCATGTCTTTTTCACACAGGAAGTGAAGAAACAGCGCTCCTGTACTAATCTGATGATGATCCATCAGCTGATCAGAAGTCTTACAGCAAGCATGCTTCATCAGGAAGCACTGAGATATGAGCAGAGGTGGAACATGATGCTACCTCAGGCCATTTTACTGCTGTGTTGAAAACAACAGAACGCTCAGAGCGGAGGGACAGAGGAAAAATAAACCTGTGTGTGTGTGTGTGTGTGTGTGTGTGTGTGTGTGAGAGAGATTACAGTGAGTGTCTGTTAGGGTCGTGAGTGTGAGCTGAAGCGAAACTGCTGATTGGTTGGGAAAGCGAAACATGTTAGTGTGTTTCAGTGAGTGAGTGTGTGTGTGTGTGTATATCTATGTTCGATGAGAGAGAGTGAGTGTGTGTGTGTGTCGCACACTTTAAACTTTTTTTGATAATAATCTAAATACTTTTTCTCTGGGGGGAGAGAGAGAGAGAGTTGCATGACCTGAGACTTATCTACTGCACACACACACACACGCACACACACACACACAGACACACACAGACACACACACACACACACACACGCACGCACACACACACACACACACACATATGAGTGTGTGAGCGCAGGCCCGTGTTCTGTTTCTATCACAATATGAGATGCAAGGACACTTTAACACTACCATCTCGATCCCCCGTCCAGATTAATTCCCTGTGTGTGTGTGTGTGTGTGTGTGTGTGTGTGTGTGTGTATAAACCGAGTCCTAGTAACCGTTACAGATAACAAACCCGAGCGCGCTCCACCCTGACTGTGCATTCATGGCCCACGGCCCTGAGAGACCCAAGCAAATACACACGGTGTGTGTGTCACAAAACACACACATCTCACCTTTCTGATTTTTTTTTTTTTTTGTAACCTGTGGCTAGTTCATGTCCTGCCAGTCCGTCCTGTCAGACCTTAGCAACATTAATTAGATAAAGAAACAGGAAAGTTACTATGCACTCGCAAACACACCCACACCCACACACACACACACACACACCTGGGGTGTGTCCTGGGGTTCACGTGCTGCACTCTGCAGTGTGTGTGTGTGTGTGATGCTTTTCTTTAGATACACATCACTCCTCAAACAAACAGAAACATGGTTTTATTTTATTTTTTAATTGATTCAAATAATTCTTTATAGAAATAATCGTTTGACTCTGAAGCCCGTAACTGTAATCCAGTGGAACCAGTCGCCTAATTAATCTCAGTATAGATACAGATGTTCTGTGAAGGCCTGAGCGGTTTGTTGGAGAACATCAGTGCAGCATGAAGCCCGAGAGACACAGCAGACACAGCAGACAGGTCAGGGAGAAAGTGGAGGAGTTGAAAGCAGAGTTCGGTTATAAATAAATATCTCAAGCTTTAAACATCTCACAGCGCGTGCGTTCAATCCATCGTCAGAAAATGCGTACGACACAAACTGCAAACCCACCAAGACATGAGACGTGAGCGTCCACCTGAACTGGCGCAGGGTAACACATGGACGAGCTGCTCAGGTGGGAGAAACTGTCCACAGGACAACTATTAGTCGCCAAATCTGGGAGAGTGTCAAGAAGGAGGACATTTTTCAGTTTGTGACGAGCCATGTGGAACTGCAGACCATTCATCACTTTCCCTCCACTTCACAATGATGAGCCACCTTGTTACGTCTCAAAATGTGGAGAAGTTCAAGGGGTGTGAATACTTTTGCACGGCACTGTATGTGTGCACCACTACTGTGCATCTCATCCTGTGTGACCTGCGAGTGTCTGACACACACACACACACACACACACACACAAAGCCATGGTAAGGTTTACGGTTGGAGTGGAAGAACCCGACTGGACAGCTGCTGATCACCTGTGGGAAAGTGAAAAGAAAAGCAAGAAGCATCATCATCATCCAGCCCAGCCAGGCGTTGCTTCATCTCTGCCATTCATGTCCCGTTACTCACCACCGTGACAATCGGGTTTCATCACCCCGGACGGCGGTATCGACTGAAAGCGTGAGAACTTCGGGTGCAGGTTAACATGTTAGCATTCTACATCTTCTCCTGTAAATATGGACTTTCTCTCTCTCTCTCACATAGTTCACGTTCTTCCCCAACCTGTTACATTAACTATATCAAAGACAAACCCTATATGGTTGCAGGGGAGAGGCGAGAACATCCTGTTCTCCGTGTCCTGGGTGTTCCCGGCTGCTTGGGTGTGAGAGAACCGTTCGAGAACTAGAAAAAAAGAGTTAACAGTTTTAAACCAGCGCCTAGAGAGGATCCTACGATTAACAGATATTCATCGAAAGCACCATTCAATAGGAGGATTAACATGAAACGGGTCTGATGTGTGTGTGTGCACGTGTGTGTGTGCACGTGTGTGGTCCTGGGGTTGCGTGCTGATGCGTTAAGACGACACACAATTCCATGATTAGCAGTAGACTGAGCACTCCTTTCATCAGCCTGTGGTTTAACCCACACACACACACACACACACACACACACACACACACACACACACACGTGGATCTGTTCAGGATCCAATCAGATTCAGGAGCTGGAGAACCCAGGAGGTAGCGTGTCACGTGTAGGTGCGTGACGGTAAACACGAGGTATCCTCTGACTCAGCGGAGACTGCGCACACACACGCTGCACTCGTCCCAGGGCTCCGGCGCGGCTCTGACTGGGTTAAATACAGTGCCGGCGTGTAAACAACGAGTGAAGAAAGGAAGCTGAATAAGGCTGCGCTAACGCCGCTAATGTGAGCTTTACATGCGATCCTACAGGAAGCGGTGGCTTTGAATGAGTGCAGCTGCTGCTCATGAGCGCGCTCACAGAAGAGTGTCAGGTGATCTTTGAACAAGATGGTCACGGGTTGGTCACAGACAATACAATAACGTTTCTGAGAATAATTATAGATAATATAATACTGAGCATTACTCAGAGGAACAGAAGCACGCTTGGCAAGTTAGTGAGTGAATAGTAACTAGGACCGCCATGAAGGTAAACGCGTTGTCATGGTTACAGCGTCACCGCCATGTGGCTAGTCAGAACTAGCAACGGCAAACAATCCATTTTTATTTTTTATGGATACACACAAGTGATTCAATTCTCAGAGTATTTTAGAACAAAAGTAAAACGAAGATAAGTTTTTCCGTGAGCTTCAAAGCTGTTTGGTAGCCATTACATCAAAGTCGTGTAACTGTATAACATACGGAATCCGTTGTCTTGGCCACTTTACATGCGCAGATCTCACTGGCTCTCCATGACAGAACTTAACCATGTGACAAGTATTCACTCACCCATGCAGGTCATTGAATTCAGGTGTTCCCATCACTACCATGGGAACCTCAGTGCACCGAGGTCTCCAACTTTCTGCAGAGTCAATAAATACAGACCTCCAAACCTCATGAGGCCTTCAGATGAGCTCAAGAACGGTGAATACAGAACTTCATGAAGTGGGTTTCCACAGCCGAGGAGCTGCACCCAAGACTTACATCACCAAGTGCAGTGGTGTGAAGCACACGCCATCACTGGACTCTAGAGCAGCGGAGACGTGTTCTCTGGAGTGACGAATCGCTTCTCTGTCTGGAAATCCAATTTTCGAGTCTGGGTTTGGCGGCGGCCAGGAGAACGGCACTTGTCTGACTGCATTGTGCAATTTAAAGGTTGGTGGAGGGGGGCTGAGGGGATTATGACGTGGGCTCGGTCCCTTACTTCCAGTGAAAGGATCTCTTAATGCTTCAGCATACCAAGATATTTTGGTTCACAACTTTGTGGGAAGAGTTTGGGGACGGCCCCCCTTCCCGTTCCAACATGACTGCGCACCAGTGCACAAAGCACGAGGTCCATAAACACATGGATGAGTCAGTTTGGTGAGGAAGAACTTGTCTGGCCTGCACAGAGTCCTGACCTCAACCTGGTGGGATGGATTAGGGCGGAGACTCTGAGCCACGTCTTCTTGTCCAACATCAGTGTCTGACCTTACAGATGTGCTTCTGGAAGAACGGTCAACAGTTCCCATAAACACACTCCTAAACCCTGTGGAAAGCCTTCACAGAAGAGTTGAAGCTGTTATAGCTGCAAAGGGGGCGGGGCCAACATCAGATTAAACCGTATGGATTAAGAATTGGATGTCACTCAAGTTCATATGCAGGTGACAGCAGGCGAGCCAATATGTACTTTTGACAATATAGTGTACAGTAAATATTTGAAGCCTATGGGTTGTGACCTCTAGTGTTCAAGCAGTGCAATTGCAGTCTATGTGTAAGTTAAGTTCGGTCTTTATTTGTCACGTACGGATTACTCACACTGAAAATCTTTCTTCGTAGATCCCAGCTGGGTTCAGAACGCAGCGTCAGCCATGATGCAGATAGAGTTAAGGCTCCAGTCTTCTTAAGGAAGTCATTTGGGATATCGTTGAGAACCTCCTGAATCCGTGCCTCCGAGTCCTCCAGTGTGTCCCCACAGTGAAAAAACAAATCACATGGAGTGAGATCGGAACTTCTTAGAGGCCACTCGTGAGGTCTGTGTTGTCTGAGCCAACGTCCTGGAGATTGCTGGACCATTTCCACAAACGCACAGTAAGAAAACTGGGCTTTTCATCATGACTCCAGTGATATTCAAGTTCTACAGGCAATAAATATTGCCTAATTCATTTTCACCCACCGTGTGAAATGTAGGAACGTCTGTAGAAGAACCTTACAGCTGAGAAGGGGTTCACTGTACGAGGCTAAGGACCCTAAATCGTCCAGTCAGTGACGTTAGCGAGAACTTCTCGTAAGTTTTTGACTAAAAGGAAAAGATGAGGCTTGGAACCTGAGGACCGGTGCCTCGTGTTCAGGTCATGTGTTTGGCTCGGGGATGAATAAACACTGTGGTGTGGTGATCTTTGGATGACCTTTGGAAATTTCACGTTTGAGAAGTGTTTACACACTGAGCCATCTGGAGTGAGTGTGTATGTGTGTGTGAGGGAAAGAGACAGAGGAAACCACTGTTCATGACCTCAAAAAGTCCGGCCCGTGGTTAGAGTTGAAACCGCGTGTAGTGCAGCACTCGGGCCCGAGATGTAAACACGGCATCCGAGAGCTGACTCACTCGCCGTGTTTCATCAGGGTGTTGCAATCACCTGTCTAACTGAACAGAGGAGATAACGGCGATCTGTCCGCCCACTTCAACTGCTTGATAACAAACCAAACGCGTGAGGACGTGGGTGAGGAGCCCTGAAGAGCTCAGGAACTCTCCTGACCCCTTGAGTAATGCTCGGCGATGTTTAAAACAACTGTGTGGAAAAAGTTGCTGGTGCCAAGACGTCACGCTTCATCATGTTATTCTTGGGGGATAGACGCTAGACTGACTCGGCGCTAATGCTATAGCCATGAATGTCTGTAAAATATGACTGTTTTTTCATTTCCAAACTTGTTGAACCGCTCAGCGCTAAAATAACTACAAAGCAAACGTTGGGAAACCATTCTCCTGCAGGTCAGCGTCTCACATCTCAAACCTCACGTTTCCGGACGTCTGAGAAGTTCAACAACAAGGAACCTGACCAATCAGCATCCGGAGCCTTCGGACAGAACGGTCCAAGTGTCTGAGACGTTTGGCTTGAATGTTGGGCTTCTTTATGACGTCACAAAGGTCAGGTTCGTCTTGGAGTTTTTCAGTTTCCGTGGAGAAGGATGACTTGAAGGATGGGGTGATTAGCGATAATGAAGGTTTGTGATGCATGAGCGTCTCTCATTTTCTTAAACAGAGTCCTGTTGCTAGGCAGGACGGCTCTGTGTGGAGTCAAACACACCAAAACACGGGGGAGAATCACGCACAGCTCACTGGTGCACGCACGAAGCCTTGCCGCGCGGCGCTGCAGTGCTTATGATCAGATATAAGAGTGATATAAACGCTGGCATCGCTACAGCTCAGATCCCAGTCACGCTCCTCTCGTGGCGCTCAGACTGCGCTTTTACCGAACGCCTTCATTACCCAAACCACAAGAATGTCAGAGCAGCCTGCAGTATCACAGAACTGAGAGGTTCTGATAGGTGTGTGTGCGTGTGTGCGTGTGTGTGTGTGTGTGGGGCCTGGAAGGAGGGATCTGCCGTGCAGAGCAAAAGCGATGCTGCAGGCATCGAGAACAAAAACAGGCACTAAATATAACTTTAATGACCATTGGTGTGGTCCAGAGCCTCAGGTGTGAAGGCCACACCCACCTCAGGTGTATTTAAGGACGGAGTGGTGCTGCACAGGACAAGAACGAGAGAGACAGAGAGACAGAGAGAGAGACACACACACCTAAAGAGATCTGATATCTTCATGTCCTATCATCAGAGGAACATGACAGCTGAGACGACGAGTTCAGAGCCTGTTCTGTTGAGACGGCGTGTCCGGCGTGTCCTGTACCCCGCCAGAGCGAGACGCATCCCGCCGAAGGAGGACAGGGACCCGACACGCCGCTGGCTCCTCCTCCTGTCCGCCGTCCTCTTCCTCCAGATCATAACTGAGGACGAGCGGTGGGACGCGCCGGCCACGGAGGGAGCCCCGGCACACGGGGACGACGTCCCTGAAAGACGAGTGGACGCGCCTCAGGGGGACACGTCTCAGCCTCGGCCGTGTGGACTGGACGCGCACGTGCACGTCTACACACACACGCAGCAGGCCAAGTGCGCGACATGAGGACGTGCAGGGAGAGAATTTCCTGGGTCACGTCTCGGAGTGAATGGACTGCACAGACTCACACTGTTTGACTGGAAACATCATCTCCGGCTGAGCTGGGCTTCCCGAACGCAGGATTTCCCACAACACACACACACACACACACACACACACACACACACACACACACACACACACACACACGTCACATACCACACACCAGCAGGAGAAAGTGCAGCGGTGATTCACACACAAATGCCTCAGATCTCCCCTCAGACCCTGCCGTCTGAGTGAGTCTGTGTGTGTGTGTGTGTGTGTGTGTGAGTCTGAGAATGAAGTGTGCATGTATGTGGCCAATTGTCCAGTGTTTGTCTAGAGATTTTTTTTCTTTAAATGGCGAGACAGGATTGATGACTTCACATTCCTGGACTGGAGAAAAAGTGTCTGGAAAGGATTTTACACACACACACACACACACACACACACACACACACACACACACACACACACACACACACACACACCTCTACTGTGGTAAAAAAGCTGACTGAGTTGCATGTAACTGTACATAACTTCTGTTTCATTCTGTCTGTATAATTGTGAATTCAGCATGACATCTACTTGCCTTATTATTATGATGCTGATGATTTTTCCACTTTTTGTATGATTGTTACTCCTCTTATTAAAGACTGGAAGGCGTGTGTTGCTGCCCTGGTGTTTATTCCTCTCACACACACACACACTCTCTCACACATCCTCAGCCTTTCTCTCTTACACACTGTCGTCCGTATCATTAATACTCAGCAGAAAGTCTCTCTGCAGCAGCTTGTGTGTGATTTCACCACCGGAGGAGACCAGACTCCAGCCGTGACTCATCAGACGCTAATATTTTAAACGTGTGTTAGCGCAGAGCGTCACTGTAAAGTGCGTAAGACAAAATACTGTAACAGCCTTCGCTTCTAAAATTAGAAGATGAAAGTTTTGGAGTGAAGTCAAGTAACTGGACTCTGTAAAAATAAGTGTCATTTACTGTAAATCTTCCATCCAGATCTCTCGATCTTTTATGGCTTGTAAAAATCTGCTGCATGAGCTACTTTCCCCCCACATTTCTTTCTTACTTTCTTTCTTTTTTCTACAACAGCAGTGTGTTTAATTTCACACTGAATGACGTTCGGCCAAGATTGAGCTCTAGCAGCGCCAGTGTCTTTCAGCACAGATTCCTCAGTAGCTTCCTCAGTAGGTTCCTCAGTAGCTTCCTCAGTAGGTTCCTCAGTAGGTTCCTCAGTAGGTTCCTCAGTAGGTTCCTCAGTAGGTTCCTCAGGATCATTTACAGCTTTAAAGCTTAAAATTCTGCAACCTGAATTTTGTACTTACATCTACACCATTTGGCAGAGTGACTTTTATTTTTATTTTTATTTTATTTTTATCTCACTATATATCTAAGCAGTGGAGGGTTTAGGGATTTGTCTATTGCTGTAACCTCTCAGCTACAACTTGAAATTTTACAACTTGATCTTCTCTAAACCCAAACTTTCTAATAACCTGGACTTTAACAACCTGGAATTGTACAACTTGAACTTTTACACCTTTAACTTCTACAGCCTGAAATGTCACAACTTGTTCTAAACTTGTTACAACTTGATCCAAATGTCCGAACCTTCATTTCTACAGTTCAAATTTTTACAGCCTGAACGTCTTCTACCTGACTTTTCACAGCCTGAATTTTTACAGCTTGATTTTTTACAACTTGAATGTTTTCTGCCTAATTTTCTACAGCCGGAATATTCACAACTTTACCACCAAAATTTCTACAACTTAAATTTTACAATCTGCATCCATGTTTAAAACCTAAACATTTTGTGTCAAACCTTCTTTAGGAAGCATAGATGAGCACTTGATATTTCATTTTTGAATAATTCTCTCTATTACCATCCAATATCCTGTAGCACTCTAGTCACGTGTCTGCACGGTGATGTAATGGTTAGCACTGTGTCTTTGCACCCCCAGGGTTAAGGGTTTAATTTCCCCTTCGCGTGCATGCGTGTGTGTGTGTGTGTGTGTGTGTGTGGTTTGCATGTTTGTGCTTTGAGCCTTTCCGCTCAGAGTCTTACGGTATGCAGACTAGCTTGAGACTCTACATTGTCCATAGCGTCTACCAGAACTTAATGTGCGTAATTCCAGTTGTTTTGCTACGAAGCCCCTCTGATTAGCTGAACTTGTTCTCTCAGTGCAGAGTGTGTGTGCTGTTTTCTACAGTTCATCTATAAGTAATGAACATTCGTTGACACAGTGGAGAACTGCTTGTGTAGTCCGTGTTTAATCCTGAAGATGTGCCCTAGCTGTGTCACTGTGTCGCCTGCCTGTGAAGTAAACGTAACGCGTAGGAACCATTGTTTCACATTGACGTCATCGCACTGCGTTATCGGCCTTTGTTCTATTCTTCTATTCACTAGCCCTCCTGAACCGTTCGTGGGAATTTAACCAAGCCTTCCCGGACCGTTATTCTGAGACAGCACGGAGACAGTATGCACACACGGTTTCTATCTTAGAGGCAGCACATTTAGTGGGAAGGCGGAACTTTGGAACTTTGAAGACTTTTTCCTTTGAAGACTTTAAATACATTATTTTTAATTGTTATTTAAGAGTTTCCATAATATTGACTATCTACGGCCTGAATTTGTGCATGTGTAAAATTTCCTAGCATGAATTACGTCCGCTATTGTTCCATTTCACTACTTTATTAATTTATTAATTTTTCCAGCGTAATTTTTCGCAGGTATATCAAAATATTTACATTTACAGCCATTTTCTGTCCAAACTTTTTGCTTTTTAGAGACATATGAATGAAAGAAAAGCTTGATAGCCTGAAGCCAATCAATCAACGATAAATACTGTATAACTCACACACCTGTTATGTGTGTTAGTCCCTGCTTAATCACTGGTGAGATAAGATGTAGAAGAAGATGAGTATTTTGACATTACCTAGAGTCTGTATGAGGTAATCAGCTGTTTCATGCTGGTATAATATGTCACTTCATAATAAAACAATTCGGTTGCCTACACACACACACACACACACACACACACACACACACACGCACACACACGCACACAGACAGAGAGGGAAAACCTGTCTTTGCTCTTAAAGCACACACATACACACACACATACACACACACACACGCACACACTGAAAATAGAAAGAACAACAGGTGCACGTCTCTGTTTCATCTTTGAGACTCTGTTTCATTCTTTCAGTGAGACGTGGCGTCACTGGTCCCTCCTTTATCATCATTATCATCGATCGCTCGTCTTTCACTAAACGGCTTTGTTTTTCTTTCTGCATAGCAACTCTTTGTCTACCACAAACACACACACACACACACACACATGTATGCACGCACACACACACACACACACACACACACAAACACATGTCCCCTATCCCATGAACATCATTGTGAAATAATTGCTCTTGCGTAATCGCTACAGTGGCATTTGTGTGTGTGTGTGTGTGTGTGTGAGTGTGTGTGTGGGTGTAAGAGGGGATGCACCCATTATGCAATGTGAATCACACACCTGGAATCACCTGAAACTCAGTGCTTTAGAATTCCTCCATGCAGAAGATCTCACTAGTGGCTGCTTTTCGAAAAATTTCACACAAACCTACTTCCTGTGATTCTGCGTTTCATCACTCCTTCCTTCATTCAAGAATTTCAAATATCTTGGACTTTCTTAACCTGTGCGTCCATTATATTAATGTTTCCATGTATTTTTAGAACATTGAATTTCTTTAACCTTCACTTGCATTATCTTGAATTTCACTGACCTGTGTGTAGGTAGCATTACATTTATTTTATATACAGTTACATTAAACCTTACATTTCTTTTCCCCTGCATTTTTATAACGATGAATTTCTTTCACCTCTATTTTCATAACCTAAATGTATTTTACCTTTATTACTAAAATCTTGCCCTTCTTGTACCCGTACTTTAACATCCTTGAATTTATTTTATCTTTATCTCCATAACCTTGATTTTCTTGCAGCTGTACTTTGATAAGATAAAATATGTGAATGGAAGATCGTACTGTAAACAGCCTTGACTCATGCTTTTACATGCTCCTTGTTTTCTTGGGGAAATTAACCAGCAGGAAATAAAAGATAAATCTAAGATCTAGATCGAGATAAATAAAGACTTTATTTCCCGTTAATCTTTCATGCTTACAGCTCAAAAGATAAAAGTGTGTTTGTGTTTTCTCAACTTTTTCCTTGTCTGCTCTCTCAGTTTACATGTAATTTAATCACACTTTTTAACAAATGTACTTGACACACACATATGCTAAAGCTTACCTTGCAGTCTTTTTAAAGGACACTCTATGCAACTTTGAGTTCCATGTGAAATAATGCACTGATGTTAGAAACTTTTGGTTGAGCCGTGGTTTAGATGACATTATTGCTTTGTGTGTAAAGTTTCGTTACTTCAGGTACAAGTAACTAATTCCTTATTTGTTGTTTTCTCGCGGCTCTGACGAAGCTAACTCTGGACGCTACAGTTGTGCTATATTTAGCAACATGAGCCTGGCTGCTGTTGTACACAGAACAAAAGCCTGCGGTTAGTGGCCGCCTCACATGGGCCTCATAGCTTCAAAGCACCTTAACAACATAGCGTTCTCGAAATAAGCACATTTGCGCTTAGCCACCATGACGTTCGATCTGTCATTCGTGTGTGTCAGGCGACGCCCCTTTTTGACAGGTTCATCATTTCGTAAAGGTCAAGCTTTGAAGTGCCTTCACAAACATGTCAGCACGCTAATCCACCCAACGCTAATGGAGCTATTTTTACACCCAGCTATTTTTAGGTCCGTAAGAAACAAACCTAAAGGCCTTCTTTTACTGTGCAGGTGCTCCTAAACGTTCGGCTGTGCAGGGTCGCCTGGACGTGACACGCGGAAAGACACCGGATATCTGGAGGTCTTCATCTGCTTTACTGACACACCTGCAAGCCAGTGGTTTTAGCATCAGGAGTACAGAAAGCAGAGTACGCTAATTACCCTCTTTACGTTCATTGTTTTGCTAGTTAGCATGCTAGGTTTTAAAGTTAGAAGCTTTGAATCTAATCTACAGAGCTGAAAGGAAAAAGAGGAAAAAGCCTCAAGGAAACTGTCCTTCAGCCCCTTTCTCTCTCCACCCTCAGTCGCTAGACTCTGTCTCTTAAAATGACTCTCTCAGTCCTGCTGTCCCTCTGTCTCTATCCTTCTGTGTCTGTCCCTTTGTTCTCTCTCTGTGTCTGTCTCTCGTTCTCTATCCTTCTGTCCCTTAGTCTATCCTTCACTCCCCCTGTCTTTATCCTTCTGTCCCTATGACTCTATCCATCTGTCCCTCACTCTCTATCCTTCTGTCCTTCGGTCTCTAGCATTTGGTCTCTCTGTTTCTATCCTTCTGTCCATTTGTCTCTATCCTTTTATACCTCAGTCTTTACCCTTTCGTCCCTCAGTCTCTATCCTTTCTCCCGCTGTCTGTCCCACTGTCTCCATCCTTCGGTCCTTCAGTCTCTATCGTACTGTTCTGTCTCTGTCCCTTTTCTCTGTCCATCCCTGTCCTTGTCTTATTTCTTTTCTTTTTTTTCACATTATATTTTTTCATCTCTCTTTTCCTGGCTCTTATCCTCATTGTCTTTTTTCTTCTCCTTTCACTTCTCTCTCTCTCTCTATGTCTCTCTCTCTCTCTCTCTCTCTTTCTAAGTCCAGGTTTAGTAAGTGCTAGTAAGTAGGATTAGGAGCTTGCGGATCAGCATGGCATTGGCTACACACAGTGACTCTGCTTGAGGTTCCCGGGGTTAACGATGCTGGAGGCGTTCATGTTCAGGATCACGTAGGCTCTCAGATGGCCTAAGGCCACTGCATGCATGAAAGGGCTCCTGAATAGTCTCTGAGCAGCGCCCTACATCTCACTAATGATGCCTGATCCTCGCCCTCACTGCCCGCAGGCATCTGAGTCAGGGGACGAATCTGAAGACGAGCCAACTCATGTTCACCACCTTCTGCAGGCATGACTGGATCGTGTCCATATACAGTACAGACTTTCAGACGCGTCGTCCTTTTTAAGACATCAGGCTCAGACAAGCTCGGGCATCCACCTGTACACAGAGCTGTAACACTTCAGCACTTACTTCATCCGCAGTAAAACTGTAACACTTTACACCTCAGCGCCCAGGAATTCGGATTCGGTTTGGGGTGTTGATTAATTTTCCCTGTAATTCGTGCACTTGTCATTAGGGTGAGGTTTTCTGTGGAGAAATATTTATGGAAGGAGTCTCCAGTGTTAGCTCTTTGTAAATTGTAATTATTGGCAGGTTGTATGAACTGTACTGTGGTGAGAATAAAGCGCAAGGTGTGAGAACATCTCTTATCAAAGCGATGGATTGGTTTCCTGTAACCGCACAAGATGCAGTAGTTTATTCTGTACATTTACACTGTAAATACATAAGACCCTGACTCCTGAGCTGTGTCTGAGTCGCTGCATCAGCCAACTCTTTCTACAAGCTGTAAATCTGTTGGAGACAGAGAGAGAGAGAGAGAGAGAGAGAGAGAGAAAGAGGGACTCAGGAATGCATTCATCACAGAACAAAAAGCGTTGGAATGCGCTCCGACTGCAATCCTTTCCTTCTTAAAGGAGCAATTAGAGACATGTCTAAAAATGAACTTGACTCAAGACATGTACAGCATGTGAATCCTGCTTTGACTAAATTATTGCTTTGACGTCCTCGCTTTGTCCTCGTGCATAAAATAAACTACGTAAATAAATAGCAGCTATGCAATACCCTACACGTCCACTGGGGATGAGATGCGTGATGGCACACGCCCGCTCAGTATGTACTGCTCTATACTGTACATGGTCCCTCCACACTGCAGGAATTAGAGGTGTTTACATAATGCAATTTAGCTAGCTGTTTCCTGTGCAGTGATCCCCTGACACTTTAACACCAACATAAACCCTCGGGATTAGCTGGCAAGCACTTTGCACTTCTCCACGTTGTACGCTAGCACGCGATGTTAGCTCAGCCGAGAGCCGCCGCTTCACCATGTTTGGTTGGGTTAACCAACCTTATTGCATACACTCCGGGAGCGATCCTGAGCCATACCCCTCAGGGCAAACACACACACTGTACACGCCCAGCAATGTGTCAATCACCCAGCCACGCCAGGCCTGAACACACACTATGAGTGTGTGTTATAACGGTGGTGACACATAACTTGTGAATTTCAATTATTTCTTGGATGAATCTGTAAACCCTTAGCAACACCACAGAATATTAAGTTTCGGTGACATACCGTCCATCAGCAGTCATCAGGAGAACGAAAAGGAAAGGTAGCGAAAAATGTCAAATTTCACACACATGCTGAGGAATTGTGTCATGTGATGAACCTGAGGCTCTGCGGCTCGTGCTCACATGCATTACGCGAGCATGAAAGTGTGAATGTGTGTGAAAATATTTCAGTGAGAAGACATGATAAGAATGTGACCGTTTAAACACACATGATAAAACGTGAACGGCTTGTAAGGTTGCTAGCAGAATCGGCATGCTAGATGCAGTGACATGAGCTGATGTAGCATGTTAGCTTCATGGCATTGTAAATGTTTGCTTCTTAGTAAAAACGAAAGATGGAAGAAAGACAGAATGAGACATTACTTTAAGCGCTTGAGCTGCTTATAGAAAAATGGAAGTGTAACATTAGCCAGATTGGCACTTAGCAAATATTGTAGTGCTCATTCAGCACTGCTAATCAAGAGCCAGCGTTTCTAGGCTAGCGTTAATAGTCTAAACTTATGGACAAGCTAATTTCTAATCAGTTCACTGAGGAGCTCGTTTCTTCCGAAAGCACATGAACACACGGCTCTACAGTACATAACGACCTTCACACTGAGCCTCTGTAATTCCCTCACACTGACACACTGCACTGTTGTCTGGCATTAGCCGCTGTCTCGTTTAAAATCAATCAGTGTCTGCTGTCTAGAGGTTACACTATGAATCGAACCCAGACTCCCAGTCTGGCTAGATTTAGAAACACCTGCAGCTCAGTGAGCAAGAACAGACTTCCTCATCACCTCGGCACTCAGTCTCAGATCCTTATAAGGCCTCGGTCGGGTGTCTCGTATTTAAACCCACTGTGTGATAGAAATGTAATAAAGTACCCGTCACACTCCCTTACTCCTTAACATGACATTTTAATCCGATTTGAACAGCAGGTATTTGACTCCCGAAGCTCCGTTGCAAAACTGATGAGGGAGGTCAGAGGAAAAAAGGACGGTTTTGCTCAAGCTCCCAGGACAGAAATAGCAACACATATGATCACTTTATACATCCGTGGTGAGCAGAGAAGCATCTCCCTACACACAACACATCAAACCCTTGGGTAAATGAACTTTAACAGCAGATGAACACATAAGGTTGCAGACTAAAGGTAGTAAATGACCTCAATAAAGCTAGTACAGGAGGTGTCCTGGGAGCTGGCAAAGTGTAGTGTAAAGTCATGTGGTCTGGTGTAGTGTAGTGCAACGTAGTCCAATGTGGTGTAGTGTAGTGTGGTGTAATGTAGTCTAGTCTATTGCTGTGTACTGTGGTGTGGCATCCTGTAGTGAAGTTTTCTGTAGTGCAGTGTTGTGTAGTGTAGAGAAGTGTAGTGTAGTATAGTGTAGTGTAGTGTAGTGTAGTGGAGTGTAGTGTAGTGTAGTGGAGTGTAGGGTGCCATGGTGTAGTTTAATGTATTGTGGGGTAGTGGGGTGTAGTATAGGGTGGTATAGTGTAATGCACTGTAGTGTAGTGTAGTGTAGTATTCTGTGGAGTAGTTTAATGTGTTGTGGGGGTATTGGGGTGTTGTATAATGTAGTGTCGTGTCGTGTAGTGTAGTGTATTGTGGGGTTTCATAGTGTAGTCCAATGTATTGTGGGGTAGTGTAGTGTAGCATGAGGCAGTATAGTGTTATGTAGTGTAGTGCAGTATAGGGTGGTATTGTGTAGTATAGTGTAGTGTAGTATAGGATGGCTTAGTGTAGTGTCCTATAGTGTTATACAGGGTAGTGTAGTATAGGATGGTTGAATGTAGTATAGTGTAGTGTCGGGTGGTTTAAAAATCAGAATCAGAAAAGAATTGATTGCCAGGTATGTTTGAATGTACAAGGAAAAGTTTTGGTGGCAGAGCTTCCAGAAAGCACAAAACACACAACATGAAAAAAAACAGTTAATAACAAATGGGATGTGTGGTTTTATTAACTTAGTGTGTAGTGTAATATAGTTTAATGTACTGTAGTGTAATGTAGTATTCTGTGGAGTAGTTTAATGTGTTGTGAGGGTATTGGGGTGTTGTATAATGTAGTGTAGTGTTCATAGTGTTTCATAGTGTAGTCCAATGTCCAATGTAGGGTAGTGTAGTGTAGCATTGGGCAGTATAGTGTTATGTAGTGTAGTGCAATAGAGGGTGGTATTGTGTAGTATAGTGTAGTGTAGTATAGGATGGTTGAATGTAGTGCAGTGTAGTTTAGTGTAGTGTAGTTTAGTGTAGTGTAGTTTAGTTTAGTGTAGTGTAGTGTAGTTTAGTGTAGTGTAGTGTAGT
>QMIH01002734.1:41479-57752 GCA_003987875.1 Clarias batrachus | reverse complement strand
GGAAGAAATCAGTGCCAGATGAGAAACCGGTGTGTCGGCCAGGGGGGCGTGTGACGAGAGATGACAGCGTGGGAAACAAAACACGGCCGCGTGATGAGCAGCTTGACAYCGTGKGAACGGAAGTGWCAGAAGGCGGGTGCGCTCTCAGATCAGCGCGAGAGCGCGGAGAGCGTGACATAAATGTTGCAAAAATCTTTTCTCAAAAAATAAATGATTTTCAGGCCATTGTGGCAGTGCTACATTTAACTTAATACTACGCATATTAGCGCACAGGGCATTGCTCAAGATTTTGTAAACCATGCTTAATGTTTTCTAAACCATGTATTTATAATTGAATCTGATTTCCTGTGCCCCCCACTTACAAAATCCTAGAATCGTCCCTTGGGCCTGAAGCCTATCTCAGGAGACAGTGGACGAGGTGGGGTACACTCTGGACAGGGTTCCAATCCATTGCAGGGTACACATACACTCACACACTTATTTACACACTATGGGCAATTTGGGAACTTCAGTTAATCTAATCTTCATATCTTTGGACTGTGGGAGGAAACTGGAGTATCCAGTGGAAAAGCAACACGCAAAGGAAAGAACATGCACATAGACCTGAATCAGGAATTGAACCCGGACCCTGGAGGTGCAAGGCAACAGTGATCACTACAGACCTTGAAAGCCACAGTGCCGCTTAGCATTTTTAATTTTTTTGTAAATCTTTATTATAATATGAAATTAAGTAAGCAATGATGAATGTCGCTTTTTCACATTTAATGTTATTTTTCAAGGTCTGTATGATCTGTAAAGAACTGTAATGTTTGTGGTTTTGTAGAACTCATGAGACTAAATAGGTTTTTCTGTTGATCCCTGAAAGTTACAACACAGAATACAATATGATATATGATTGAATCACCATCTGACCCCCCAGAACTCAATCAATCGACTGACTGAACATTCCGTTATACCTTAGATAATGGCGCTCCAGTTAAAAGAAAAATTATTAGAGATGAGAAAGTCGCTCCCTGGAATGATGATCACATGCACTTTAAAACAGACTGCTTGAAAATTAGAACATTAATGGCATCAAACAAAATTGTTACTGTCACAAAGTGACCCATCCCTGTTGGTTTGCATAGCACTTTCATGTCTTGCCTCACTCCTCCTCTGTGAGTGGTGCGGGTGACACGCATGCCATTTGCATACTGGTTTCACATACATGCAAACATATCCATTCCATTTCCATTACACAACAGTAATAATAATCCAAGCTGTCTGTCATTTTTTTTTGTTTTTGTTTTGTGTTATAAATATTTACCAGTGTTCAGTGTTTGTTAGTGTCTGTGTTTGTTAGTGTCAGTGTCAGTGTTTGTTAGTGTCAGTCTTTCGCGTTGCTTTCCCACCATCGGCCGGCCAACCAGAGGGCCACCTAGCAGCCTGGCGATATGGTGCCAGAGTTGCAACGTGCTGGCGCAAAGCAACCGGAAGCCGACTTGTCCATTGTTTGTCTTAAAGGGGAATTACAAATTTTTGCGTTTAGTTTATAATGTTTATTTCTGTTATTTTTGTATACAGTGGGGCAAAAAAGTACTTAGTCAGCCACCAATTGTGCAAGTTCTCCCAATTAAAAAGATGAGAGAGGCTTGTAATTTCCATCATAGGTATACCTCAACTATGAGTGACAAAATAAGAAAAAAAAAATCTGAAAACCACATTGTAGGATTTTTAATGAATTAATTTGCAACTTTCTTTGTAAAATAAGTATTTGGTCACCTACAAAAAAGCTATATTTCTGGCTCTCACAAAGGACTCAAGAGATCCAGATCCGTTTAGTGAGTGATTCAGAAGGAGTCAAATCCGTTAAAGGATCCGAGTTCCCTTTCAAAAGCTACACTCAATGCTGCGTGAAAACGCTATGGGAACATCTCTTTGTTGCCCGGTTGTGAAGCTTGTGCATGTCAAATCCGCRGAATACCTTCGGCTTATAACCTGTGCCAGGCATGACGTCACCAAATAAGGTGCACCTGCAGGTTATAAATAGGAGTGAACCGGAAACATCCTCAGATCGTTTTGTCTTCAAGACCGCTTTGTGNATTGTAACAGGTGATTCCCTAGTTACGGGCTCCTGGCCAGTGGGGGCACTGTGGGAGCCATTTACCTTAATTCAATAAAAGAAGAAGAAAGGCTGGGTTAGGTAACAGCAGCCATTATCCCAGCCGAAGCTAAAGCCACTAATTGTAAACCCGAATGCAGGATATGCCTATCCAATGCGCATGTGAGTATGGTTAAATAATGTTTGGTTGTGTAAAGCCCGCCGAGGCCTTTATGACACCCTTTGTTTACTGTGCACTTACGGTATCCCTCCTGCTGTGATTATGTAGGAGGGTTTTTTTTCCTTTGCTTCTATTTTGTCTGGTGTTGTGAGTGTGTACCCCGTGAGTTGACGTGTGTGACAGCTGTTCCTCCGGGGATAACTACACCAGCGGCAGTGTGCGCGCAGGACCGGTTCGTCGGTGATCACCGCGTCGCCATTTAAGGAGACGTCGCTCGCAGAGGACATCGGGCGTGGAGCGGGACGCTCTCCGGTTTTGTTTAATTTGTTTATGGACTTGGGGGGGAAGCGAGAGAGGACTCGAGGTCTTAATAGTTTATAGGTTGGGTGAATGTGGTGTGCATGGCCGGCGTGTGAATGAGAATGGCACAATAATTAAATGTRCATACACTKGAATGAATACATGTTGTCTCTGGTGGTCCGTACCTTACCCTGATTTCTGATAACAGCAGGTTATTGTTTTAAATAATAGTAGCGTGTTTGTTACAACTCTGTGTTCACTAATCGGAGAGAGTGAATCACAGATGAGAAATTAAAAAGGTAGATGAATAAAAGATTAAGTTTTGTCTGAAAAAAACAACTTCAGCACATTAAAATTCACTTATACCACTTCAGCACTTTTATTTCAGTGGTAAAAATATTAATTAAGTTTCAATTTTTTTTTTTTTTTTTATAATATCTATTGTTGCAGGTGTTGGCACATGACTGATCATACCATCACTTTTATTCAACATTTAGATTTTACTTGTGTATGGTGCAGGTTTAACTTCAGGCAAATGCACTAGATATGAAACCGCACTATGAAGGCACTGTCCTGAATGGTCGTACGTCCATCAGTTCCCAATTGTAGGCACCTAGGACATCCTGCACAACCAGTCTGATTACAACATCAATCATTATCGAGTACTTGCATCAGTGACAAAAAGAATTTGGTGCAACTGATAGCAACTTGCAAAAAGCACATGCGTCTTTATTGTTGCTGCTGTGACTGCACTAACCAAATTTCATCAAAATGTCTTCTGTCACACAAGAGGAGACAATATATTGGACCATGTATACTCCAACATTACAAAAGACTACAAAGTAATTCCCCCATCCTTTATCATCTATCCCTGTTTCTCTTTCTTAAACACAGCCTCTTTACTAAACATGAAGCTTGCAGTGAAGTCTAAAAGTGTGGCTAGAGGGAGCAGACTCATCACTACAACACTCGATCAAGCACACCAAGATGTTTTTGCTTCAAGGCCACCCTGGCCTGGACAATCTCACAAACACTGATAACCACACAAACTCTTTGTTTTGTACTGCATTAGTGGGTGTGTGGATGAAGTCACTTCCTGCAAGCAAAATAAAATGTTCCTTAATTAAAAACCAAGGATGAATAAGGAGGCCTACTGAGAACACATGTTGCTTATTTCGTTCTAGAGACGAGCCTACAGCGCATCCAGGGCCAACTAGACAATGAGACTCACAAAAGCCAGGAAATAAAGGAAAACTTTAATTGACACACTCCGAATGTTGCAAGGCATCCAATCCCTCATTTACTACAAACCATCAACAATCAGTTCTCATCAATTAGCTACACATCCCTCCTTAATGCTCGCTGTGATCTTGGAAAAACAGAACATTACCTTAAAGTAGAGCTGTGCAATTATTCGATTAATTTTCGATTAATTTGAATTTATGGCTTATATCAAATGTTGCATTTTACAACTGTCAATTTTACAATTTCACTTTTGGTCCACCCTCAGGAAAATGTATGTACACAAGGCTGTGACCCTGATGCAACTGCAGGCCTGGGTCAGCCAGGGTCTTGACAGACGATTTCAAGCTTCCAGTGCCAAAACATGAGGTTACAGGGCCCTCTATGACTTCTGTGCTTTTACCCTCTCCCCCATCATCTCCAAGTGGTTTATGAAGCTGATCTTTTCCAATCTGAAACCCTTTCTGCCCTGTCAGTTTGTTTACTGCCCAAATAGATTAACAAAGATTGTCATCACAATGGCAACTCACTCTGCACTGAACCATTTGGATCAGAACAACTCTATTCTAAAAATTCTATTCATCAATTTCAGTTCTGTAGTTATCACGATCAACCCCTCAAAGTTGATCTCCAAGCTCAGTGACTCCAGCATCCCAGAATACCCCTGTAATTATTCCCATGACATTCTTAATAGCCTACATTTTATTAGATTATGTTCTCACACACACACCTTTCTCCAGCCGGAACACCGTAGTTCTACAGGGGCTGTATCATTAGCACTATTCTTTAAACCTATGACTGTGAACCTGCTCACGGCTCCAAGATCATTATTTCACAGATGACAACAACACTACAGGGAAAAGCTCCAACACCGGGTGATGCGATGTGCTGACAAACTCAGATTCAACACTCAGACCAAGGAGCTCATTGTGGACTAAGAAGAGCCCCACTCAGTCACACACACGCACGCACACGCACACACACACACACACACAAACACACATGCCTCCAGATAGACTATAGGTAGATTATATGACCTGCCTTAAGGTTCATTTGTCCCTTCACGTTGCCATTTTAAATCAAGCACCTATATAGACATCACCACCAATCTATGCAAATACTTACAGACAACTACTGTGGTAACATCAGAAGTATACCGTGCATCTCATCATGTTACAACAGCTGTGCAGTATCTAAGTGGAACTCCCCAACCCGTGCTCAGATAACTTAGGGTTTCACCCCAACCCAAGACATAAAGACACACGCATACATTTACAGTATACATACACAAATGTATAAGCATACTGTGTGTGTAACACACACACACAGAGAGCCCTTCTATAGCACACCATATGTACAACCATTTTTAATCCATCATCATTTTCCATGCTTTATCATACCAAATCATTTGCTTTTCTGTAGTGCCGGCATATTTGCCCTTAGCCTTGCCTTCAGCGCTTCGTTGCTCCACTGTGGCTAATGATATCAGAGCATGTTAGAGCCACAGCATGTCTCTGTATTGAGCTCGCAGCAAACTGTAACAAAAATCATGAAAGTGGGAAGAGGGCTTAAGGAACAGCTTCTTTCACTCTGCTGTCTATCAGCTAAACTTTTCACAATGACGCTACCCCTGTCCACAAGCTCAAACTGCTCTCTGCTCATTGAGAAGTGGTACAAGGTTTCCACTGTTTGTCAAGTGAAAGTAAAAGAGTGTGCATCCTGTTATACTGTCATGTCTTTGGATTCCATTCATGTCACTGGACGCATGTCCACTTATGTACTGTACTGTACAATTACTCTGTATTTGCACCTTACGTCCATTGTTCTTTCATCTAGCTTGATTTATAGTATATATACGTACTCGGGTATCATGTCATTTCCATTGGTCTTCTATTTGCAAGCTGCACATTAGTAATCCTTTTGAACCTGATCTTTTTAAATGTAATATACAATCAGACTCAATTATTTAGGAGGTAACAATTTTATTCAATTTTTGCCTCTGAACAGCAGCACAGTAAATTTGAAATGCAGCATCCTATATATGATTGTAGAAAAGTGTAGACTTTTGGCTTCAGTTGGAGGGTTTTAATAAAAATAGACATTTCACCTCCATTCTTGCAGGCTCAAAAGTATTTGCTCAACTTAATTATTTAAGGATACACAGTTTGATGGCAAAGTTTATCCCGTTTCTCATTTATTTCATGACACATTGTGCGTAGAATAATTTATTGGGTTGCTGTTTAAGGAAACTCTTAGTTCAAAGCCCAAAGAGATGCTGATGCACATAAAGGAGACCATTATTAAAATAAAAAAGCAGACCTTTAAGAGCGACAGCAGAAATAAACAATGATAAACATTCTTTAAAAAGAGAAATACACCTAACCCTAGTTCAGCAAATACAAAATGCCTTAAAGGCAAAACAAGACAACTGAAGAATTATTTTCTTGGTGAAAACCCCTTCACAATATCTAACTAAGTCAAGAACTCTCCAGAGGAGGTTAGTACATCACTGTCAGAGTCTACAATTAAGAGACACCTGTAAACACCTGTAAATTTACCTCAATATGCACACTACTGGTAACAACCAAGATTATCTTATGCTAGAATGGTGGAAAGAGTATAGAGAAAGAAGGGCCAAACATGGTGGAGGCAGTGTTATGGCACGAGCGTGTACGTCTGCCAGTGGAACTGGGTCACCGGTGTTTATTCATGATTTGACTGCTGATTGAAGTACTTCTACTTTCTGCTCATACAGTATTCAGTCAAATGCTGTGACACTGTTAGGACGATGCTTCACAGTACAGATGGATAATGACACAAAACGTAGAGTGAAAGCATAAGGCAAATACACTGAATAGTCTTAGTCACATCAGGAACCTGCGCTGAACCCAACAGATCGTCATTTTCGTTTACTTAAGACAAAACTGGAGGCAGCAAGCAGTAAAAGTTTGGCAAAGCAGCTCAGGGGAGGAAACTCAGCATTTGGTAATGTCTGTGGGCTCCAGACTTCAAGCAGTCAATGACTTGCATTGAGGCATTAAAAAAATAATCCAGTTCAGTCAAGCCTGAAACATAATATTTTGTCTTATCATTTCCATGTGAAAGTTACTTCAATCACGTCCTGAATGGTGTATTTAGCAATTATTTTGGGGTGTTAAGTGGGAAAACAAATCTGATCATTGTGTGACCGTGCAAATACTTATTGACCTGACTGTGTAATCTACGGTTCCATCCCCAACAGAAACGTGTCCACTGATTTGTGGCCTATTATGCTGCATTTATTAAACTGCATGAGTTTGAGTTTACATCATGTGCATGACTTTGTGAGTTTTAAAAGCCAGTGCATGTGCTGTCATTTTGATTAAACAGTTTAATGATTTTGCACTGCTAGAGGATAGACTCTTTACATCATGGCAGCAATTCAGTTGTATTTTTGGGAGTTTTTTTTTTTTCTTTTTCTTTTCCCTTAAAATTGCCTTTGGCAAATAATATTTTTGTTACCCAAAACACTGGTATAACACAGCATATCTGCTAATAAATAAAGCAAAGAGGATTTTTAAATATTTATCTGAATCTATCAGTAGATCATACAAACAGAAAGCAAACAGAATGTCTTTAGCATATCCATGATGCCATTTCCTCATTCTGTGCTGCATTATTCAGTTTATGTCATCCCTGATGCACTCTCTGATTTGAGTGCACATAATAAACAAGGCTAAAAACAGCAAAAAGCTTGAGGGAGTGAGTGCAATGCTCTAACATTTTTGTGGCAGAKTCACAACGGTTCATGTCAGAGGAGACTCTCTTTAGGCTGAGCAGCTTGTCTCATCACATGCCTGAATGAGCTCTGTGATATGGAGACGAGATCATGGCAGCTGTCCTGCTCATGCCTCAGCCAAATGATTTGTTAAGGGGAGTGTTAAAGAGGTATTGTGGTTGAGGAGATGAGTGCACCCACACTGCCCTACTAACATTACATGGTTACCACAACGATTTAACCAGAGAGGTTGGCGTGCACATAGGCTCCAGGCGTGACTGAAGTGCAAGCTAAGCTGCAAGCTGCTTCCTCAGACACAAAACCAGGTTGGTTGCTACTGGGGATTTTACAAAATGTGAATAACTTATTCAGACAGAACAACATAACACATTCTAAACAAATACAAACAAGACGTTTGCTGCTGCTTCTTTTTTTCACAGGTTTACAGAGCATCTGCCTGGGACTAAAGATGTGCATCAGGACATAATTCCCAAGGAACGCAACCAAAAAGTGATGTGAGCAAGAGATTTTTCCTTCTTTATATCATAGTCACCAAGAGACAGTATGAGGCTCATAAGACAAAGATAACAATGGTTTGTCTACCATCAGTGGAGTGCTACATTAGTTAAATTTATATTCTAATATAAAGCCATGTTCTATTTCTTTGTGGATTAACTGCATAAAATAGTTTCTACAATAATGTTCTTCATCATTATTTAAAGAAAACCATGCAGACGCTTCACAGGAATACATAATAAAGGACCTCTTTCTGACAGGCAGCAGTACACCAAGTGTCCCAGTTTTATACCAGACTCTGACAGGGCATTCAACAAACTTTTCTCAGTTTTCTGTACTGTAATAACCCCAAAATTCTAAGTAAATCTGATCAAATATTTCCACAACTATAAATGATTAATTCCGTAATTTGTGAAAAGTGTCTGTTTGAAATGAACTCTCCAGCTTACTCAAGCACATTAGACAGAAAGCTTGTGTGAAAGCTCCACTGAGCATCTGGTTGAGACCGATTATGAAGTCAAGTGATGCAGCCAAGGAACTCTTCAAGTTCAGGGGTTTAATAAAGTTATGCTTTGCAAATTGGTATTTGTTGTTATAATTTGTGAATTAAAATTCCCAGCAGGACCGGAGCTTGCTAGGTTTATTTGCAGGGGTATTAAAAATAAATAAAATAGAATAACAGCAGCAACAGTGGAAGCAGCAACTGCAGAAGCAACAACAACTAGAAGACTACTACTACTAATAATAATAATAATAATAAAAGACACTGGCTTACAACCACTAGTTGCTACATGTACTATGTGCTATTTAGGGTGTAACCAGTTTTGGTCTATGTAAATTGAATATATATTTTTTTTAAAGTTCATGTTTTGTTGTTGCTCCCAGTACAGGTATCGGGCTGTGCTTATGGAATTCTGCCATGATTTCCTTTCCAAGCAGACCGACATAGGAGCAGAGTGAAAGGGCATCAGGGTGTTTCTATGAACAAGACTAGCAGGAGCTCGGCGTAAACACAAAAGCAGTTTGAACCAGAACACAGCGTTCCGAGCATGCTGTCTTGGCCACATAATACACTTGCATTGATGTGATCACTTTAAACATTTTGCTTAACAAAAGTAAAAAAATATGGAAAAAAAATCTTTAAAAATATAATATATTACTTTTATTTAGCACACCAAGTCTTGAAAGCAATTATCCATGAACCCAGATGCTTTTGCTCTAGGTTACAATGTGAACCGAGTCACGCTGGAATTACAGAGACCTCTATAACTATTCAGTGTTTGAATGAATACTGCCCATGTTCATGAAAGTCCATCACCAGTGTCAACGGTGGCCCATGAAGAGTATATAAGAGGAAGTATATCAAAACAAGCATTCTGAACCAAAGTTCTGTTTTTTTTTTTTTGTTTTTTTTTAAGGGGTTTATTACAGCATTTCAATGTGCTTTTGCTAAGCGCACAACTTAATCCATTGCTGATTTTTTTTCCCTGTCAAATCAAGTTCTACATATCATCCAAGCTATGTACAGGTAATGAATTAAAAAAAAAAAAAAAAACTTTTGCTTTCTGTGTGTGCCTATGTTTGCATCATATTTCTGTTCTTGACTGATAATATTCAAACCTAAAGTGGACTTCTGATGCTTTTGCATAATGGTTGCAAACCCTGGTCCTGGAGGACCCACACCTTAGATATTTTAAGGATTTCGTTGCTCTGTCACTCCCACTTCTATTCAGTGAAGACTGTTAATTTCTTAAATTGGATGTGCTTGGATCAAAGCAAACATTAAAATGAGCAGAGCAGAGGAGCCTCCAGGACTGGAGTTGGGACCCACTTCTGTAGCCCATTCCCTGTGACGTGCTGAGCTCACAACAACTGCAAAGTGTTATTATTAGACTTACTGACAGCTTTCATCATTCTTCTCTTGTCTCATCAATAAGGTGTTTCCACCTGCAGACCCTGAACTCACAGGATTTTTTCCACAATTCTGTGTGAACTGTTGTGATCCAGGAGATCAGCAGTTTGATTGTAAAAACCAACCCATGTGGCAACAACATCCATTCAATTAAGCTTTTAATACCGACCCTGACACTGTGCCTGCATTGTGCTGCTGCCACATGATTRGCTGTTTAGATAACCACGTAGATGTGAAGGCGTTTCATAATATAGTGGTACAGCAAGTGTAAGTACACTGAGTGAGTGTCTGTCTGTCTGTTCGAACAGAGGACGAAAAGCTGACCGCACTTTTTGCATACATCTATACATATTTACTGATATTACTCATGGCGTTACACAAGGCTGCTAAATATTTGCACAGAAAATAAGCTAGCAAAACATTCCCCTCTTGGCTAGCTAATCTCGGATAAATGTAACTAGCCCAACCAAACAAACACAACGGAAGAACTTAGAGTATATATTAATATAACTGTTCAGCGTAAGCTATATCAGCTTCTTGTAAAGTCCGCTCTCTGCGGTGTTACTCACATTAGCAGCTACAGTGAAGGAAACTCTCCCGCTGCTGGAGTTTGATGTGTGCGCGCGAAAGGAGGAGGAAATGAAACGTCACGCGAAGGAGGCGGCGCTTCTTAAAGTGCTCGCGACAGCTTCCGCGCTATAGTGTGCATAGGCGTGCTTTCTATTTGGAGTACTGGAAGAAGGAACTGGTCAATAAATATAAATTACAATGTCATTTTAAACAAAAACGTAACCACTATCAAAACATTGCATCAAACAGCAAGAACGTCGTTAAAATATGTAATCAGTTTGTGCATGAGCATGCATTTTGATTAGAATTTATGTGATGTTTCATTCATTTCTCATTTAATTATTTTTTTTATTTTTTATGCTGGTGTGATTTTTCATTGCCACTCAAGGATCATTTAGGCCTAAGGCTAGCTTGTCTGGTCTAATCCTATAGAAAAGCCAATGTAGCACAAATTGACCAACTGAAATGTATTAGAACACTCAGTGCATTACAGCTTGCTGTGTATCATAGACGTCAAGGTTGTTGATCCAACCTCCAAATTTCCCAAATCTCTGAGCAACCGTGGCATGTTCCGGTCAAATAAGTTTAATCCACACATGCCTTAGGTGGAAGATTTTTATTATTATTATTATTATTTTCTGGGTGGGAGGGAGGATCGTGTCTCAAATTACTTTTCCCATAATTCTCAGCCAGAAAACTAAAAACCACATGACCAACAAACTGCAGTCTCATTCATTTTAATCAAGATCATTTATTTCCTGGTAAAACATTTACTGGCTCACAAGCTCTAGTTCATTTTGCAGTTGTATTGTATTGTGCCATTCACAAGCCTTATATTTCACAATCGTAATTCTCTGATCTGCTTGTTATTGTCTCTGCTTAGTTAGGCATTTTTATAGTGCATCCATTTACCTTTATTGTGACCTTGACCCATGTGCTATGTTTTTTTCTGGGTTTTTTTCTGAATAGAATTGAACAGAGTTTTGCATTACTTCCTAATGTCAACTTTACCTGCTTTGATTCTGTCTAATGTGCACTAATGTGTTTTAAAATTACATCATAACTTCAGGCATTTAAATGTATTTATGAGTGAATTCATTATAGAATGTGTAACAAATGATCAGCCAACTACATAGTGTAAACCATACTTTTGTGACCAAATGCAAAAATCAAGCATGAGATTATAGTGTTGGTGTGTGAATATGTAAGAAAGATTTCTAGTATTTTGGGGTCCATTACTGCAGGCAGCAGAGCAGAACCAATGGGTTTGGTTAGATAAGTGCATTATAAAGAGGCATGGTTACACATACTGCTCCATTTCGGTCCCATGCAGTGACATTTTTCTACTGATTCAAAACTAGTTCTTCTTATGGATTTCCCATCAATTGTTTAAGCAGGAGAAATTATCAGCTGGTCTAAAAGTGCACAAAAAAAAGACAATTATAGGTAATAGCATTACTGCCTCACAGCTTCAGGGTCCCTGTGCTCAGGTTAATGTGTGGAGTTTTTATGTTCCTCCTGTCTTTGCCTGGGTTTCATCCAGGTTCTTTGATTTCCTTCCACCTATGTGGCTGGTTGCACTAAATGCATGCAAATGAGCATATGCGTAGTGCCCTGCGTGGAAATGGAATCCCATCCAGGGTTTATTCCACCCCATGCCAAGTGCTCCTGGGAGAGGTTCGAGAGCCATGCAAACCCTAAACAGGATAAAGTATTTCCTGAAGAATATAATTTCTGAAAATATTATTATTGGTTGAACAGTACAAGTAAACGCACAGGGTCTTATCCTGGGACTGGATGTGACACGCAAACAAACAAACAAACAAACAAACAAACAAACACATCTTAAGGAGATTTAGCATAGCCAGTTTAGCAAGAGAAATGCTTTGTGAAGCAGGGACCCTGGAGCTAAGATGCAGCAGCCATATCGGTCAGTTCTGTTTCCAAGTAGACCTTGGCTGGTGTTCATTTTAGACATCTTTATTACATAATGAGTGCCAACCGGCCTATGCATGATGGTATGACACATTCTCTGTGTTAAATACAAGTGATAATCCAGCATGTCTCTTTGGGCTTTGATTTGTTTCCTGGCAATAGTAAGTGACAGAAATGAAGGTGGCAGCTTTGCTAAATCATCTCTCACCTCTTTTTCTCACTCAGTAACCCTTTTATCACACAGTGGCAGTGACTCACTGTGTTACTGCATCACCTCTCTCGGCATAACATTCAATATGCTGCTCTTTTCCTGTCACATTGTGTTTGCCACCAGATCTGCCATAATGTGAGGTCAGTGTTATTTTTAGGTCAGAGACTTTGCAATCTGTTAATGCCAAATATGCAAAATAGTTAGGAGGTAATGCTTCACTGCGTCTCATTTTCAGTAGACAGGCTTTTGGATTTACACTTGAGATCATTATTTGCATGTGCGTGGACATTTTAAAGTAAAACCAGGTAGTTTTCAGAACTACATTGTTGCCTTGAAGTGTAATTTCTAATATYGTCTTTTAAATAGTATAAAGATTGTATATTGTGCACTCCAAGGCAGCTAAATAATAACCTTCACAAAATCCAGGTTCACAGCTCTCCCAGGTCTCTATCTGCTTATCTGTTGGACTGCACAGGACTGATAATTTGTTGGAGTTGTCTTCGTAATGTGAAGTAATCCCATTAGGCAGCCTCTTGAGAGGGCAAAACAGATTAGCAATGTCAGACTAATCAGAATCAGCTAGCCGTGACACTAGTCTACAAATCCCAACAGTCAGATTGGTTGCGACAGACACAAAGAGTAAGCCCATAATATATACAGTGAGAAGCTTTATTAAATGAGGAAATCTCAGGTGTGGTAAACAGAACAGAAAAGTTGCTTTTCAGAGCTAACTGCATTGTCTTATGTGATTATGCAGTCAGATTAGCAAATGTACTATTTATAAAGTAGCTCAGTAAATATTGGAATATGAGATCGGGGGAAAAAAAGATGATGAAAATATTTTCTCCTTTTTATACATTGCTGAATATCCTGGGTGTCCCAAAAGCCCCCATAAACGGGGGAAATGAACACTTTTTTCCAGCAAAAAATAAATGTATTTATGAAACATCCTGTASACGATTGCCATTTCTTTTTAATCACTGATAAAGTTGTCTCTCCAATCGTACATAGATATTTTGTCAGTGTAGTTGAAAGAAACACATTTGCAAATTGATGGCCGATACATTATGTAAAAATAATATACCAAGATTATGAATGTACTGTAAATAGGAACTTTTTGGATACAACGCATTACTTTTAACAGCACATATACAGTATAGTACTTCATAGTGTTTAATGGTACATTTCACTGTACATTAATAAAGTACATTTCATGCATATATTCAATATAAGGTTGTAGTTTCAAATGTCTAGCAGAAGCATTTTAGATACTGCTTGAAGTTTCAGATCTGGATGATAAGTTAGTCTAATTAATGACAAATACACTTTGCACATAAGACATAATACACCCATACATATAAATTATATAGTCAAATGAGCTGTTCCTTTTCTAGCTGCTGTGACATTACCACTGTGGTAGGCATGACAGCTTCTTGAGGCATAAATACCAGAGCGTTAGAGACTTATTATTAACTTGCTCAGGGTTGGGACCTCACTCAAGTCACTTTTCTGATGAAATGTCATATGTTTATGGGCAGTAACTCAATTCAGATAGGGTCACCATGAGACCACTGAGTAAAGGCAGATTATTTTGAACACTCATGCCCATATGTTTGGAGGAACCTGGTTTCTGAAGGCTGTAAGTGTACCTGTGAGCCCAAACTATGAGACATGGGAGGAAACAGAGCCATAAAAAAGTGCACATGACCACTGACATGGACATTAGCCTTTCTATGAGGTAGTTATTTTAAAGCCAACACAGGCAATAAATTCTGCACATTTAATTGGAAAGTCCATATGCAAGAAGATTTACAAGACGTGGAGTATATTTCCCCTTACTTGAAGAGAACAGAGTTCATGTTTTAGTGACATCTGGAGAAAACCAATTCTAATTGCTACAACCAGGGCCAGAATACGTTGTGGCTCATAATGCTGTTCCAGACTTTCATGCATTACTAGTAGGGGACTGTACGGTAATTTCACACATTGATCTCCTATTTTCATGTGCTCAGAGGAACTCCAGGACCCCCTGCTGAACTAAGGGCTGAGAAAGGAGACTTTCTTCATCATTCAACCTCTCAGAGCACCGAGAGTAACAGAAAGCACCATCTTAATCTGATATCTTAAAAAGTGATTTCCAAGCCATAATAAACATGCTTCAGAAAATATGTGCTCCATTGTTTAAGCATATATGGAGTTTAATGTCTTAAACAAATTAACATTCTTCTTGTTTTGTCTGCTAACTGTTATTTGCTGATGTTAAATGAACTAGACATGCGATCATGCTTGATTGCTCACAAATGGTTTCTTTCCTTTATTTGGTCTCTACACCACCGTTTCAAAATAGGCGACATTAAAGAATTGTATATCACTGTCACTGAAAACACATTCGCAAACAGAGCATAATTTCTCTTCTGTGATTAAAAAGTGAAGTGTTGAACATTCAGTCGTTTGAATTTCCCTGTAATGAGTACATACATTAGATTTGGGCTTCTTAGTATAACTTTATTACTTTACTTCAGTTTATTAATACTGAAGTCATTGATGCAATGCCCCATTTAATATTGTATTAAATCAATACGATATCATTTTAAACCTGGCAATGAGGAATAAAATACAGCACACCATAATCCATGAAAGAGCTTTGAACAGGTGCAGAAGAAAACACAGTTAAAAAATACAAAATAATCTGAATTGCTGCTTCATGTGAACTTTTGATCTTTTTTTTTCCAGAAGAAAACATGCAGGAATGTGCTAAATTTAAAAACTCAATGAAGTGACAATTTCATACTTATTATTATTTGGTGACAAACAATAGTCATGGAGAAATGCACATTAAATAAATGTACTACTTCACACAAATTAGTTTTGTGTCTCTCCACACTTCCTCCAGACTAAGAGACCTTGATTTACAAATGAAATGCCAAATTTACTTTCATCAAAGCACTTTGGACCACTGAGCAATGGTCCAGATATTTTTCTTCATAGCCCAAGTAAGATAATTCTGATGTTGTCTCTGGTTTAGGAGTGGTGTGGTACTAGAAATGCAACAGTTGCAGCCATGTGGGTGGTGGCTCTTGATGCACTGACTCCAGCCTCACTCCATTCTATGTGAAACTCTTGAATCTGCGTTTTTTTTGGGAAGCTTCTTAAATCTACGTTCAGCTCTATTGCTGTGCACCTTTTCCTATCAGACTTTTCCTTTCTGTTGAATTTTCCATTAATATTCAACAATACAGCATTCTGTGAACATCCAGCCCTTTCAGTGATGACTTTCTGTGGCTTATTGTGTGTGTGAAGGGTGTCTATGTTCATCTAGTCAGCAGTCTTTCCCATGATTGTGAACTAGACAGAGAGTTATTTAATTGTATGAATAGTATATTTGCTTAAATGCATAAAATATTCTAGTATTTCATGGCCGGTATGCTATAATAATCCAAATTAAAACACAAAAAAAGTCTTAAAATAAAATAATTTGCTTGTATAATGAATCTAAAATATGGGTTTCTCATTTTAAAATAAATAATGAAAACAGCTTTGTGTGTGTGTGTTGATATGTTACATCTATA
>QMIH01002734.1:22446-29946 GCA_003987875.1 Clarias batrachus | reverse complement strand
CCTTTCACGCATTCCCTAATTGCACAATTGCCCCAAATTGAACTTCATGAAAGATCTTGGTCATTGATTGATAATGTCACAAGCTCTAATCACTTATAAATTGTGGTTAGAATGTACTAAATAATCCCTTAAAACTTCTTGAACTATGAACTGTGCCAAATTTATGCCGAACTGTTATAAACTCTCAAGAATTCTTATGATTTTCCTACGAACTGTTACAAAGTACAGTATGTATGACGCCTGAGGATCTGTCGTGAATTTTCAAGACCTGCTATGATTTTTCACCTGTTAACAGTGACCATAATACCTACAGTATGTGTTGGATACATGTGACTGCAGAAGCTATCAGTCTGTAATGCATGGTATTGCCTATACAAGTATGTTATTTAGTAGTTAGTTGTTCAGGCTTGTATGTGTAATAATGAAATATTGTACATTACTAAATGTTTCTGGCAGGCACAAAAAGGTGTCTAGTGTGCACCAGTTTCTTTTTTCATACACACCAGAACTCAGCTGGCTTATGTGTGGTGGGGGTGGTGGTAAGGTCTTGTAGCTTTTTGAGGAACAAATAATTGCATAATAATAAAATGAAACAGTAATAAAAATAAATATTATATATGAAAAATAAAAAGTGCCAAAACATTTCCTTTATGATTACTGAGGATAATGTTAGGGTTAGATTTCGGTGTAACTATAAAATTAATTAGCTACAGTAATAATTACAATACGGTGGCATGGTGGAACAGCATGTGGCAGTGCCTCCTCACAACTTACAGTAGACATCCAGGGTTTGAGCTTAACATTTACAGCATTTGGCAGACCTTAACCTTGGGCTGCTCAGAAGGTTAAACATATAGTCTGTGTCCACATGGGTTTCTTCAAAAAACATGCCAGTAGGGGGGTTGGCCAAGGTCAATTGACCCTAAGTGTGAATGACTAAATTGCTTGGCACCCTACAGTGTACTTGCATCCTATACATGGTGAATTCACATTTAGTGTGCCCAGCATGGGCTCCAGGACCACTGCAACCCGAACTGTTACTGAGGTTTTGTGAGCAAATAATCACATGAATATAAAAATAGCAAACCGTGTGTGAGAGTGCATTTTATAACGTTCTCTGTTTCAGGAAAAACAGGGAAACGCTCTGCCCCAAGTATACCATCAGGTAATATCAAGTATACCATCAGGTAATGAGGTTCCATGGACACAATGACCTCATCACAGCTCATTTTAGGTGTGAACCTATTTTGTGGAATCTTTCTAGAAAATTGCTTAGATCAATTGTTAGTTTAAAAAATTTAAGGGATATAACTAAAATATTTCTCCTTCACTGTTCGGATATCAGTGGCTTTCATCCGTGGTCTCTGTCCTGTTCTTTTGAGATAACCGACCCGTCATTTCTTTATGGAATGAATAACTTTTTCTTATCGCCTCCATTAAATGGATCATTAATTCTCATTCATGATTTTTGCTCTGTGTGAGCTGTAAATCGTCACTAAGCTTTTTCACAAGCCGACTCCTGCTTTGAGATTAATGACAGAGGGTTATGTCCAACAGTGAATGCCCTGTTTTATCATTTACTGTATATATGGGAATAAAAGCTGATTTACAGTGCGCTATGCCGTTGGGATTTGTGGATTTATAGAAACTACTGTATGCTATATGAGAATGAATGTGAGCAGAGGAGTATAGAACGAGTATAAATTAAGGGACCACTCTAGCTCTTATAGATCTCTATTCCGAGTGCACTTGAATCAGTTTTGCCATTAGATCAGCTCTAACATATTACAAACATCTGTCACTCTGCCCATGTGTTTGTCCATTGTGATGTCTTTTTGGAAATGCACCCAGGAGATCTTGCCTGATTAGATGCAATGTGAAGCGTGAAACACACTGGTAAAATCAGTGCTAGAAATCCTATTAGTTATGACAACTGGCTGCACTAATGTTTATCGAACCAACCCCTAATAAACCACCTATTTGTGTTGAAGCTGAAAGCGGAAAGGGACTAAGCAGCTTTTGCTTAACCACTGCGCTGGTTTGGTAATTATAAATGCATCACTAAATGCATCCTTAAGCAGCTTCATTATCAAGCAGACTGAGTGGAAACAAGTAAGAAAAAAAAGGAGCGAAGGAAGGAAAGAGGTAATATTACCTCTGTGCTGTGAAGCGCCATTGATAATGATCCCTCCAACAGTTTCCTTCCTCTAGAGAACAAAAAAGTTCTCATCAGTGCCATATGAAGATTTTTTGTGTACTGTCAATGATAGCACATGTGAATATCAGGCACTTTCACCAGAGATGTTACTTCTTTACAGGCAATTCCCAAATGAGATAAACACCAGATGGTCATGTTTGCCACATTGTTGTGCTCTGCTTGATTCGAACACAGAATCCATCATCAGGTTTGCCTCCATGAAGTGTTGACTGAGTCCTGAGCAGTAGAGATGCATAACAAATTGCCCTGCAGTAACTTAAGGTGGAAGGGTGGGCCTCATTTAAAAACCCATCTGTTTGTATTTGGCATAGATTCAGATTTATACTAATGTGCTCTCAAATCGGATTGGTCAAAAGGTGCTAATTAATTTTCTATGACTGCACAACTCATGGCATTGTTACAGTCATTTCAGCCTCAAGGCAAATCGCAGGTTTACATTATTGTGCTCATATTCATACCTTACTGTTTCCATAGTAACAGCTATGTATGAAAAACAGGGGCTTGTATGCTGGGTGCTCCACCTTACACCATAGACAAAACACATTTGTTTAACAGATATACAGTACATATATAATCTTTGATATGATAAAGCATTCTGCCTAATATTCTCATGCCTTATGATTTAAAAATTCTCTGCAACATGACAAACACCATTATTGATAACATATTCACTTCAAATGCAAACAAAAAAATTGCAGAAAGAGATAAAAATCAATCAAAAAATCAAATCATTCAATTATATTTAGAATAAAATATGCCTTATGAATATCTTTTATAACTACAAAAAGATGCTGACGCGTTGAAAACCATATCAAACACAAGAATCCTCGCACACGCACGGTACACACAGCATTTTCTGTATTTATAGATTACGAAACCTTTTTAGGAGTGACTTAATTATTCAGAACTTTAAAAATGATACAGTAATCAAACAGCAATAAAATATTTTAATTGCTCATATGAAATATTCATCATTTCCTGTCAAAGTTCATATGTGTCTGCTATTGAATTAATGAAGTGCATTTAAAATTAGGAGCAGAGCTACTTCTTTAACCCCGTTTTTGATGGCGAACTCAACCATAATTAGCTGGTGAATGTGGTGTAATATAACATACTTTGATATTCCACTCACAGCACTGGACTGCTGCCAATAAAAGAAGCATGCTATGACCAGTATTGCTGCACCAGAGTCAGCCATGCCACATAAGGCTCTGGAAATATCCTGCTTGCATACAGAGTAACACATTTGGACTTTGTTAAAAAGTATAAACTTGTGTGTGATACCACAAGGAACACAGAATTCCTATATTCAAATGGACAACATCCCTCAGTAATCCCAGAAACCCCGTAAGTGTTTTGTTTCACTGGTTGTCTCTGACACTTGTGCATGGCTGCAAGGTTTGGAGGGTCTCAGGTGTGACTCTTAAGAGCTGGTACCAAATGTCCAACTCTCTGCTGTCGCTCAGATATGGTCTGTTTCCTAAGCAGCCCTTTGAGGACACGAGACAACCTCTGTCTGAGTGTGTGCAACTGTTGTACCGTTACTGAAAAATCACATATACACTGCCTGGCCAAAAAAGTCATTATTTCAGAACGTATCAAGCCAGGATACAACAAAGGAGAGTGGAGAAATGACTGGAACTGACCAAGGAATAATAATAATAATAATAATAATAATAATAATAATAATAATAATGTGCTAATAATCGAAATTTATTTATTTATTTTTGCTTGGCCAAGCCAAGCAATGTACCTCCCGTATGATTATGTGAATTATATATGATCACATGTAGGCACCAGCCAGGTTCGAGCTTCAAGCTGTAAATAGACAGGGGGAGTAACAATGTTAACAATGTTATGCTGCATCCGTTGTTTCTTGCAAGTGTTAATCTGTAAACTGAAAAAACCTCAATTTACACCTCAGCATTTTTGATATACTGTAAGAAAAAATATAGATGCTTCGATGAAAGGATTTATTTTTTTTACACTGTCAGACAATTAAGCTCACAACAAACCATTTTAATCACACTTTCATAATTAGAGGCCTGAGAGGCTGTTGGTTCTGCCCTATTGTAATGTTCATACATTCAAGCAACATTTGGGACAGTACAGCAATATTAGCAGTGGACAACATCAATAGCTTAGCAACAAATTAGCCTGGTCTTGCTACTCATAAATCTAATGCTGATGATTACATCTGCAAAGTAATTAGTAGGGTCATTTTTATAGATTTAACCACAGACTGTGTTTGTGTATTAACTCATCTAAGGCCAATTCTCCATTTGAATCCAACGAACTCCATTTGAAAGAAGAGACTGGGCCGTTTACACTCTTTGGTGGTTTTTAACCAGATGTTCGTAGGGAATTACATTCAAATGCAGAGTTTTTCAAATTCAAATTAAAGGCCTTGTCTCCACAGCCTGGGCTAGTGGGTGGTCTCTGGGTGGCCCAGTGAATAAGTGATCACATTTCTTTATTTGTGAGAGGAAAAAAAATTAGACTAACCTGTCTAACCTAAAAATTTGACTAAATAAAGTAATATTATCATGCTGAAAAATGTATATAAATCGTGAAAATAAATGAATTGTGTAAAAAATAATAATATAGGGAAAAAAGCACATGCACACATGACGAATGTACATGCAAATATGTACGAAATCTTGCAGATCACGTCAGGTTTCCATATAAGCAATCCATTGTCTATTTTATCCGAGTTATTATCAAATTATTAAGTTTAAAACAAAACGTGCTAAAAGCCTCATATCTCTTTTCATATTCGTATTTTGGTACTGCAACTTTATTTATTTGTTTGTTTGTTTATTTCTTATAATTTATACCATTGAGCATAGAAACGCAGGAAAATAAGACTAATGGAATAAGGAAGTCTTTTTAGTGGAAGAGAAAGTCATTTTTCATTCACCCATTAGCACTCAGTAGAAGAGAATCAAAATAAACTGGATTCTTTAAGCGGCATTTCATTATAATGCATGTCTCTAAAAATCATGTGTAAATTTCCCATGTGAGACCATATAACTTTTTAAGTTATTTAATTTCAAATAATAAGTGCTAAAATATTCTGAGTAGGAAGACTTTCTGCAAGCATACATCATCTCAAACCCTAGTACTGAATGGAACATGGAGAAAGTGCTGCCTACATTGGTGACACAGCTGTGTGATTGCATTATAGAGGAAGGTATTATAATAAAAGCAGAGGGGAGAGATTAAAAAAAAAGAAGTATAATGCCATCCTGGGTGTGATGTAGATACACTGTTAACCGAGGTTATGGAGGATATTAGACTAAGCGGATTAGAATCCATGCTTGCTTTTTAATCCTATTGTATTATACACAGCAAAGAGAATCTACACAATGTTTGCTTGCTTAAGGGGTCAGTGAACCTTTTTCTGACACGCTATATTGTCACAAAGGCAGATATGGACACAAGTGCAGGTAGACAGGGTTTTATTCAACTTAATTACAAAAAAGAAAAAGTAGAAAGCCATACTGTAGATCAAGGTCAATTTCGGGTGCATGCATGGTCACGTAATCATCGAGTGAAATAAACTGGAGCAGACAAGATCAAGACGAGTAGACAAGAAAAAAAATAGCATGAATGACACATAGTGTAAGAAATGAATGTGACTGTGGTTAGACTCAGGTGTGCATGATCAGTGGTTGGATGAGTAAGAGTCTGTAATGGACATGCATTGTAAGCCTTGGCACCCATGCTTGTATGCCTGGCTATACTCTTGACACTTGACACATATCACTATCTGATCCTTTTTTTTCCCCCTAATGTTTTCACATGAATGAGATGCCGGCTTTCTTAGTAAGTGATCTTTCCTCCACATAGCGACCTTTGGTTGCTCAGAGGGGCGGTTATTTGAAAAGATTCTGTTGTGACTTTGGGAAACTATCTTTCAGTATGTTCTCTTTTCTTTACCATCATGCAATTTTCAAGCTCTTTCAGGTCAGATAAATACAAGGGTGTACAACAGCTTTTGTCCAACACTGGCGTTTTGAAGAGATTGCAGCCAAGGTCATCTTACAGAAAGATTACCTCCACATTCCAGGCCCTGATCTTAAGGATAGCGCCTTCCATCCAAATCAATGGACACTTAGTCAGCAGGACACAGATGTCAAGATGTCATGCAAGCCATTAATGGGTGAATATTTTTTTTTTACTAAAGAAGACACAAAAACAGCAAAACCCTAATTAACCTATTGGCATTTTGATGTACCAGCTTAATTTAATTTTATCATTACAGTCTCAAATGAATGGAGTAAATTAACATTTCACTGCAGTACAAATCAATAAAACGCACAAAAGTCTCAAACTGGACAATTGATTTTCTCATTTCTAGAGCGGGAAGTCAGTAGTAGCTGCTTATGTTGTGTTATAGTTGTAAAATCAATAGTAATAACAACTTACCTTTGAGGGACATTTTTCACCACAGAAGCAGACATGCCAAAAGCAAACTCAGCAAATCAAGTCACACTTTCTGCATAGACACAGACAGAAGTGTAATGATTTTGTAATAGCTGACTAGATCTGTTTTAAGATCGTATGCCCAGAGGATTATACTTGGGAAAGCCTAGTGCTAAGTCTTTATTCAATTACCACAGAAATGTTAGTTTACGTAACCACTTTAGTTATACTTACTTTCCTTCCATTTTTTATTCTTTTTTTTTTTTTAATCTCAAATTTATGACTACATTGGTACTGTGAGTAACGGTTACTGTTTAGATGTGTAGTCGTTCTTATTTCCTGTTTTCTCTAGCTGCTGTTTCAGGAACGCCTCAGCTAGGCTTCATTATAATTGTCTTGGATGTTTCTTTGTAGTGTGAACACTGTCACTGAGCTTACGCCATGAAGCCTGAGATAAAATGAATTCATTTTTAGTTGAAAAAGGGACTTACAAAACCATAATTTGCATAAGAGAGACAAAATAGAATGGATCCTTTATGTGAAACTATTCTCTACTCTCTAGCAAGAATTTCCTGAGAATAGATAATAATAATAATAATAATAACAATAATAATAATAATAATAATACTGTCACGGTTACTGCTTGCTGGACAAACAGTGACACGAAAGCAGAGGGGAAAGTGACACAAAAGACTTTATTGATACAAAAACACTGGGAACAAAAGGAACAGAAACCAGGATAAACTAACTATAAAACATTACAGACAGACAGAGACAGACAGACTAGGAGACATGGAGCTAAACAACACAGAGCTATGAACTAGACACAGAACCAGGAGAACACAGAACCAGGA
>QMIH01002734.1:0-18092 GCA_003987875.1 Clarias batrachus | reverse complement strand
GAACTAGACAACATACCATGACAAACAGTAACCCTACACGAACAGATGCAAGACCAGGACAAGACAGAACTCAGGAACATTTATAATTGCAACACTAATTAGCACCCTCAGTTCAGGTGAGCGTGACCACCTGACTGAGGTGCATTCTGGGAATTGGAGTCCAAAACAACAACAGAAAACAAAACACACAAAATGGAGTCAGTGGGTGCTTTGGCGCCCTCTGGTGGTGTCCCGTGACAAATACCTATTTTAAGTTCAATGAGTACAATTCATTCTTTGAGCGCCTTTGTGACATTCTGTTTATAAAGTCTTATAGAAAATGTACTGTATACTACAAATATATGTAAATATGCACCAACGTTGCTTTGCGTCTCCAGAAAAGACAGATGTTCTTTAAAGCTCTACATTAAAAAAAATGCCTATTTCTCGTGTTTGTCTTTGTATTAATTTAGGAGACATTATCTGTTTGTTTCAAATCCTGCATTTATATTTTGTTAAATCCCTAAAGTGTACGCCCTTATATTTAATATGCAGTATATAGTATATGTAATGTACTTAAAGTTTAAGTTGGAAGGAATAGTGAGTAACAAAAATTTTGTACTTATAGTGGTATACAGGATAATTGGAAACACTACATAAAAACTGGAAACGGCATTGCAACTAAAAGTACTACGTTAAAAACAATTCTTGAAGTGAAAAAAAACAAAAAAATATGATCAGAACAATGGTACTACAAAAGAGCCATCACCTCAATATACACTTCTACATACTGGGGAGAAGAGAGCCGAGGGTGTTTTTGTATCAGTGGTAAGGTGCATATACAGTACAGTAGAAGAGCTGAGTCTTCAAATGTCAACACGTATATCTCTTCTTGTACATGCTAAAAAGCGGATGCAGCTTTTTTCCTCCTCTTGTCTGGATTGCTTAAGAAGAGCCTATTGAAAGGGCAACATGTCATTTCTAATATGACAAGAAACAAAACGGATAAATGAATAAATCATACTGAAACCAAAAACAAAGCAGCAGCAGAAAAAGAAGAAATAATATTATGATGGTTGTTCAAGAAAAAAACAGGACTTGTGATAAACATTCTATGAATGTATGTATGTATGTATGTATGTTTCTGTGCCATTCATAGAGGACTTCAAGCACTGTATCATCTCTCATCCTTGAAAATTTATGGATAACTTGTCGGCAATTGGCAGAAGAGACGCATTTGTCTGTGGGAACTGTACTCACAATCATTCACAAACACCACTTACACATTACAGGAACTTGGCCTGGACCAGAGGTGGGTAGTAGCGAGTTCCTCTTACTCCGCTACATTCAGCTACATTCAAACCTTTTTTTCTAACCATTTATTCGACACTTTAGATATTCTTTGTGTTTGTCAGGGAAATGCAGCCGGTGGATCTACCACGTGTGTTTCAACAATCAGCTGTAGCTACAATAATCACATGACTCCACAATAACAATAACTGCATGGAGTCAAATGACCACACAGAAGGGAGGGTGGGAGGGGGAGGGGGAGTGTCTTCAGCAGTGGTAGACAGTGAAGCAAACATGTCGCGGTTAGTTTAGCTGTTTTATTTAATGTTACAATCTTAACATATATAATTAGCAAATAAACTAGAGGCTACAAATATATAATTTTCTAACATTTGTTCTGCTGGACACGGTTCATGGTTAAGTGAGACTCTTGTACACATGTTCTAATGTTATTTTCTATCTGTTGAGACATTTGCAGGGCAACTGAATATATAGTGTAGTATATCTTACACAGGAAATAGTTTACACTGTTCAAACATACATATACTGTATGTTACCTACAGTAGGTATTTATTTCAAAAGCTTTATATTGTGAAATTTGTGTTTCTTATTCCTTAATTTGGAATTTTGTAAAGATATGTAGTTTTATTCATTTACTTTATAAGGTTTATTTCTTTTATTTTATTATTTGGAAATGTCACAATTTGTACATTATTTATTCATTTTTAACTGACTGCTTACATAATTAAAAAAATAATAATAAATCGGACATTATGATGAAACAGTTACTCGGTACTTTAGTCTTTTCACCGAATACTTTTTTACTCTCGAGTAATATTTTGGTTGACTGCTTTTTACTTCTACTTGAGTAATATTATTTTGAAGTACAGCTACTCTTACTTGAGTACATTTTTTGGCTGCTCTACCCACCTCTGGCTAGGAGATATCACCACCTTGCTCTCTGTGATTTGCCATGTTTTGCGTGAGTTCCTGGGAGGCCAGCGTGATTCAGACAGCCTGATCATGGCCCTGGCTTACTGAGAAAACTTTCTATGTTGATCTAATCATCTTCCCAAGCACTACTGAAATGATGAAATGCATTAGTGTACTGTAGTAGGAGATTACATACAGAAATTAAGGCAGTTTTAACTCTCATAACTGTGTTCTACTATTAAATGTCCTGGTTTGAATGTCCGTAAATAATATTTTTGACAAGGCTTTGGGCTCAAGTTCCAGCACATTAAATCCAGGTCTAGAATGAGGTTTCGTGATGCCTATAGTATCAGGTCACGCTAAAGCTATGTTTAAAATAGATATTCAAGTATGACAGCACATTGTGAATCATCACTTCTTGCTGACATTTCGCTAGCACGTTGTGTTCAGCGTGCATCCCCAGGGAAAAAGACTAATTAGAGTTCTGACTCAAACAGAAGGACTTAGGGCAGACTGTTTATGGTTCACAGTGTGTTGTGGTAATAGCTTTGTGTGTGTGTGTGTGTGTGTGTGTGTGTGTGTGTGTGTGTGTGTGTGTGTGTGTGTGTGTGTGTGTGCTCTGCAGATGTGGAATTCTTGCATATTTAAAGTTCATCATGTGAACGTTATTTCATACTGTATATCATATGAATGAAATATGAATATGTCTGAATTTTCATACATTCATTTTCATACATGTTTTTTTAATGATTAGTCAGTAGTTGTATTTAAGTGTCTAATAATCTTCTTGGTGGCTCAGGCATCAGGATAATATTTCAGTCATGTAGGTGCACAGAGAAAATATTATTGCCGGAAAAGTTATAAAAAGGTTTAATTATCGATTTAATTTCATACATTTAAAGGCCTAAATGGTGGGATATGATCCCATAATCATTGGAACAATGAAGCCTTCAGATGTTTACTGCTTTTCACAGGGTAACTGGTAACTAAAAAGTCTACTTCCCCTTTGCACCCCATGTCTGTGACTTATTGGCCAATTAGTCCATGTGTGGACAGTAAAGACAAAAACTATAAAAATGCCTTTGGAGAAAACGAGAGGTAAGAACTTATAGCTTTACTGGAGTGAAAAAGAAAATATCAATTATTACTATGACCTCACTATGTATGCCCCATGTATAATCATCAACACCGAAAATAATATTCAGCGTTTTCAAGCAGGTAAAGCAATAATGAATGATAATTTTGAAGAGCATTTTAAATAAATGTGGACAAATCTCACAAGACCCATTAACGCCCGGACAAGCTTCATTGCCTTTTACTGGAGTTTGTTAATGGCTCAGTTCACTGTATTTCCACTGAGAATAGGCAACATGCTCAAGTGCTTATTGTAGACGGCTAAGTAAATGCCAAGAATTAGTTTTGTTTACTTGCAAACAGACAAAATATATAGGGCCCGTCCCCACTGGACATCCCATCAGAGGTAAAGTCTAGGAAAAATACCACTGTTACAATCATGTGACCATCTTGAAACGCCAGCTTGAAATATGTTACATCTCTTCAAAAGGAAATTCATTTTCTTAAAGTCAGGACATCGAAAGCAAAACATGAAGAAACATTGCTTATTTTCAAATGAATGAGTGGCCTTGTTTTATTGGTTTATATTTTAATACAGATACTCAGTTAGTAAAAATTTGGTGATATTAGGTTTAACCTTAAAACAAGTGTCAACTTAAAATCTGTGTCCGCTACACAGCACCAGTAATATGCAACTTAATAAACTAACTGCTCATACAGAAGTCCTGTCTTTGTGTTATTATAAGTAGTAGTAGATTTATAGTTTTACTGCTATCGGAATATGGAAATGATGTCGTAAAAATGTTCATATACGTATTATTTTGGTCACAGAAACAAATGAAGACAACCATAAAATCACATGATCATACTGTATATATCTGTGCTGTTTTTTTTTTTTTTTGCCTGTGTGAACCATTTTAACAATTTTTGCGCAGACATGTTTGTATAGTATTCCTCATATTGACTAGTTTGTGCTAAAAAAAAAAAAAGGATATGTCGCTCAACATTGCACAATCCTGACACCTACAGTATATATAATTATTAAAATGTAATTATGCAAAAGAATTGCCTAAAAATGCTCTGGGGTTTAAGACCTACATCCAGCTTCCTCAAACCCCTACAGCTGCTTCATCCACTGATGCAATTCATCCTAAAGTTTAGAGACACTGCAACCATTTATTATAAATTTACAGGTCATTTTAACAGTGTATTGAATTTCCATAAAACAGAAATATGCTGTATCTGTTACAGAATGACTGCAGTGTGCAGCAGTTTTCTCTTTTCAGCCTGCTTTATCCTTAATCCATAATATCATATCATCCTGAAGATACAATGTATTGAGGAGGTTTTTTTTTCTTGAATATTTTAGGTCTAGCAAATGTATTATAACCTAATTTCTGTCATGTTAAGTGTTTTTTTCCCTACTCTTCAGGGGTAAGCCAAGCTTGATTTGTCAGTGATACTTTAATGAACAAGAAGAAGAAATTATCAAAATTATTATTATTACTATTATTAATAACATTTAATTTATTCTTGTATTTATTTTTAATAAAATCAGCTAGAGGTGTGTGGATTTGTGTGCAGTTTTTAGGCATTTTTGTTAAATGAAAAGAACTGTGGGAGAAGACAGAGAAATACAGTATACTGTATATTTTTTGTCTTTCAATCCAAAATGCTACAAGAGCAATGTCACATTGACAGTTATAATGAACGAAGGAATACCACTTGTTTTTAATGTTGATGTGGTTATCAGAGTTGTACTTTGCACTAGACAGGCAGAATGAATTTGTTCCTCAGACAATATAAAGTTATAAGAGGTTTCAAGGTTCAAAGAGTTTCAAAGAGGGTACGAGAGTGTAGTATTAGATGATTTCATTTTACAACAGACTTAAAGTCCAAGCTGAGAAGATAGTTTGATTGTGCTTTGGTAGAGCGGGGCATCCGGTGTAAAAAAAAAAAAAAAATTGTAATACCACATTTTCTTAGCAGGATGGCTTTACGCTGGGGCACATGCAGATCCATGTGAGTTCATTAGTGAGGTTTTAGGTGGGTGAGAAGAATAGTGTAGAAATGGTCATACTTGGTCCATACAATGGTCAAGGAAGACCTCACAAGGTGAACTTGAAAGAATTTGCTCAGCTTTATACTGTAGATTTTGCTAAATCCAGAGGTAGTGCTCTAGCTGCACCTTAGCTTCTATAGAGGTATTGTTGTAAATGCAGTAGTGGTCAAAAATGGGAACTACAATACAGTAAGTTCTAATTAAGGTCCACTGGTGCACCTATTGCACTGCTTCATGCTCAGGAGAGGTGCAGTGAAAAGAAAAGATAATGGGTTTAGCTAGTTAGGCTAGATTAAAAATACCCCATGGTCATCATGGTCATGGCTTACAGCAAATTCAATATATTGAATTTAATATATTTTCATAAAGCATCAGTGTATATCTGTCTCCTTTCCGTAATGCCTAAATTGTTGGGCCTAGTTCAAACCGGTTAACAATATTAGCTCTACTGAGTGCTATATCAAGTCTGCTCTATGAAACACAGCTCAGCAAATAGTCTTCAACTGGTTATTATATAGGGTAACTGTATACATATACTGTATACAGACGTTCACTGCAAAATGTGATAAATTTCTCTCATTAAGGCAAATCATTTTCCTTAGGTATCTAAAACTCACTCACTCATCATCTACACCACTTTATCCTGTATGCAGGGTAATAGAGGGCCTGAAGCTTTAGGAGACGAGGTAGGGTACAGCCTGGACAGTGTGCTAATCCATCGCAGGGGGCAGACACATGAGCACTCACTCATTTGTGTAATCTGGACAATTTGGGAACGCCAATTAGCCTAATCTGCATGTCTTTGGAATGTGGGAGAAAACTGGAGTGCATGGAGGAAACTCACCAAGCACGGGGAGAACATGCAAACTCCCGAGGCAGGAATTGAACTTGGACCCTGGAGGTGAAAAGCACTGTTTTTTAAAGTAAACATTTTTCAGTTTAAACAATGAATGACTGCATTATGTTGCTTAATCAGTAAAGCAAAAGTACTGGCTAGGCAAAATAGTAAATAACTACAGTAAATTGCTCCATTGGACTTTTTAAAAGATGGATACCGAGAAAAGGATGTTCTCATGTTCTCTCAAAAGGATGTTACTCTCATTGCAGCTTCTTCCACGGTCATGGACTGCGATAAAAAGGTGTTGTTGTCAACATCATATGTGCAAATACCCAAGATTGAAACTTGACTATTGGATAATGTTCTTGTTAATATTTCATTGCATACTCACACACTCACTCACTCACTCAATCATCATTACCGCTTAATCCTGTATTCAGGGTCACGGGGAGCCTGGAGTCTATCCCAGGAGACTTAGGGCACGAGGCAGGATACACCCTGGACTGGGTGCCAATTCTTTTTTACAATTGCATACTTAAATTATTATTGTTTTGCAAAATTATACAAAATCCACACTGCTATAATCAAATTTTTTTTGACATAATATCTAGCCTATTTTGTGTGTGTGACTCAAATAAACATACACATAATATTCTCTGTCAGTTTGCAGTACTTCTCGCTTCATTTAATAAAACTATTCTTTTAAAAATGCAGATATTATTCATATATCATTTCAAACTGATCATGAATGTGAAAAAGTCAATAAAAAACACAATGCAGCATGATTATATGTTTTTATGATTTTATGTACAGTATATGTCAAAAAGGTGGTTTTCAAATACTTATAAATCTTTTATATTTAATTAAAAATTTAACAGACTAAATAGTCACACAATTAGATATCCAGTCAAAGGTGTTCATCAAAGTCTTTTTTGTATAATAGTAGTAAATTTTAAACATTATTATTTTTAAAGACCCAGATTAAAGTTGATTTGCTTGAATTGCTCTCTCTCTCTCTCTCTCTCTCTCTTTCTCTCGCTCTCTCTGTTCTAAGATTTATTATTATTTCTCACTTATTATTATTTTATGTTAAAATAATTTGTTATTTAGTCGTTATTTAGACGTTCATTTAGTCACAATTTTGTTAAAAAAAAATTCCTTAGAAGAAACAGAGATTAATGGAGTCAAAACAGAGAGAAAGTGCCAAACTTGGCACAGAGAGGATTCAAACAGGATAAACACATTTCTGCAACACCACCTGGAAACTTGTTATTTTTCCCCATTTTTTGTTTACTGGTAAGATTATTGAGTCACAGTTTTTTCAAGCGTTTGCCAAGAAGCTGCGCACACATTGTATATCAAAGATAAAACGTAAATGATATATAAGCTAAAGGAGATTGTAATCTCTTATCCAAAACATTTTTTTAAATGCTTAATGTATTCTGCAAAAAGTATATCCTGAACCATACTGTATGCTGGAACAAWACTTTTGTGGTAATGGAAACGTCCTTGTCTTCTAATTCACTTAGACATGATAATAAATCAGAATGAAACTTTACAGTAGCATGCTTGGGGCAAGACTGGTTAAGTAACTTGTATATTTGAATGAAATTGACATATCATAAAGAACTTTTGTTGAGTCACAGATTCTGCTCTAATTGGGATCTTAATGATATGTCAAGTATTTAAAACTGTATTTGGAAAAGAGATTTCAATATCCATTTACTTGCATATCATTTACATTTTATCTTTAATACGTGTGGGTAGCTCCTTGGCAGACACATGATGTTTATCAAGTTCATTTGTCTGAGGAAAAAAAAAATCTTAGAGAAGACAAAACTCATTTGGTAATTAGATCTAATTGTGTCCAGGAGATAATTATAGAAATAATAATGCCAAATCCATATCTCTCTTTTTCACTATAGGAAACATAATGATGCATAATAGCAAATATGTAAGGAGCTCTAACTCTTAATGGAACTGGTCATTCTCAAATCCTAACCTGTTAAGCCTATACTTGAAAGGCTCACGGAGAGTATTACCCCTGAAACTTACATTTCTGGACTAGTTAGAGTGACAAAGATTTTGGCCTTTCCTAATTGCAGTATAAAGTATAAAGTATAGAGAATTTTTATTTTGTCCAGTGTACTGTACAACCTACTGTATGGCTAGCAGTGTGTATTTAAACCCATCTACAGGTACATCTATATCAGTGATCAGCTGAGTCATTAAAACACGCAATTAGCAAACACATTCTCATCAAAACATAACACAGCTGTCATTAAATTTAATGCATCCCTGTTTTGCACTGTTGGAGTGTATAATTTATTCATAATGATATATTCCTTACTGCAGTAATCAAGCAGTCAGATTTATGCCATACATAAATACAAATATACAGCTTGTTGTATGTTCCAATTATAAAGGTGAAAAAAAAAGTTTGTTTGTTTTGACATATAATATTACAATTATTATACATGGCCAATCTCTGACTTATAGAATATACTCCTATAAATACCAGCAGAAATAGAGGTTGCGATTTATGGTTTTATTGAAAAAACATCTTAAATGTTAAAACGCAAGAGCTGCATTTTCAGCATTAAAGGCTCCCCCTATTGCAAAACATTGATTAGAGCAAACATACTGATTTCTTTTCCAGTTTCACCGAGCAGGACCCACTGGGTCAAAACAGAAAAAGCCGTCTACAGTAACAAGCTGAGTGCTGTCTAAAGATCTGAAGTGGTAAAAATATTTGGTGGGATTTTTAAGTACAATCTCTCGAGCTATAAACGGAGGATGAGAGATAGTCATTAGTGAGCTGTGGCTATGAGGAGAGATAATTGGCTGCTGTCCTCTCCTAGACAAAAAAAAAAAAAAAACAGAAGCTTCTTAGTTAGCACAGTCTCATGTCTGTCAGCGAGCCAATTAAGTGTGGTGAACTGAGTGAAAGCCATCTTACAAGTATTGAAGGTCTCTTAAATGTCTTTTGCGAAGACTAGACAAAGTGCAAGGCCAGGTGAATACATGCATTGTAGTCAGCATGGAAGTTGTCTGCCTCAGTGTGATCACATCTCAAGCTGATTTACACTGCAGTCTGTACAGTGCGTTTACACTTGGGAGAAGGTACCTGCCCAGACCATAGCAACATTCTTCAATTATTCCAAAGGAGCTTGTAAATTCTGCTAAGAAAGCAAAAAATGGCAAGAATTGTGGAATAATATCATTAAGGATCTGGGAGCAAAGCCAAAAATTATTAAAGCAATTTCAGAAAGCTTATCACAAAACAAAGGCAACTCTTATAACAGACAGTTAAACATACTGTAAGTGCTTTTTTAGCTTTAGGTAGGATTATTTATTTATAAATTTATATATTTAAGTTAAACCTTTATTTGTCACGAATAAATTACTGCACAGTGAAATTCTTTCTTCGCATATTTCAGCATGTTAGGTCAAAGGACAAAGTCTGCCATGATTTGGGGCCCCTGGAGTAAATAAGGTTAAGGGCCTTTCTTAAGGGCCCAGAAGTGGCATCTGGTTGGGGCTGGGGCTTGGACCATTGAAATGGAGYTTTAAAACTTTGGGCAACCCCTGCCTCTTCATATACTATATTATAAATAAAAGATAATTTCATAATTACAATACTTTATGTTCCACTGTAATAACACTTACAAATAACTATGAAAGTAAGCATAAAAAAGCCATTTAAAACATGGGAAATGTGTCCTGCGCAAGAACCTGCTAACAGTAAATAACACAGCATTTGTTGCATTTTCATATATGTAGTATTTTTAACTTACTATAAATATATCTCCCTGTAATATGTTTAAATTAATGTGTTAATCTATTTACCATCTATATGCTGGAAGCATCCTTTTCCATGGGTCATCTATAAATTATAAAAATGTTTCAGTACTCAAACTCTATTACTGTACCTAAACCGCTCTCCCTCCAAAATTCTAATTTTACATCAAAATGCAATCCTATCTTACAACTCAATTTCCCGAAAATGACTGGCTTCTTTTATTTAAGTTACCATATTGTATTTATGGTCACTTTAAAAGTATAAAAGTTGTCTGAATAGTAGACTGAAAGTAATCATTAAAATATCCTTAACAGCCATAATGCATGACCATTAGTTGTATCTGCTAATTCAGTGATAAAATCTCAACCCTGGCGGCACGGTGGTGTAGTGGTTAGCACTGTCGATCCCCGGCCCGGCTCGATTCCTGTCTCTGTGTGCATGGAGTTTGCATGTTCTCCCCGTGCTTGATGGGTTTCCTCCGGGTTCTCCAGTTTCCTCCCACAGTCCAAAGACATGTAGGTTAGGCTAATTGGTGTTCTCAAATTTCCCGTAGTGTGTGAATGTATGTGAGTGTGTCTGTGCCCTGCGATGGATTGGCACCCCGTCCAGGGTGTACCCTGCCTAAGTCTCCTGGGATAGGCTCCCGTGACCCTGAATACAGGATTAAGCGGTATAGATGATGAGTGAGTGAGTGAATCTCAACCCTAAAAGCAAAATGTAACCATTGTCACCAACACAACTTGAGATTGTTGTCTGAGGTGGGTTAACACATTTTAAATGCATTAGTAAAAAAAACGGCTTGTCTTTCAAATAGCATATCGTTACTGTGAGTGACTAAACCATTTATTAGATCGTACTAGTACAAACCATTTAGATCTGAAACATTGCGCGACAGTGTTAAGATACCCAGTACCACAATACGTTATTGTTACACATTCAAAGGTTATGAAATTCTGTCTTTATTGATTGGATGTTGCTGGACAAAGAGTGCTTGCCACTTGATAGTCCAGAAGGAACTGACTACGCAGTTCCTTCTACTGTACAGTATGTAGTCTGGACGTTTGTGCATTTGGGGTGAAAAATGAGATCTGGTTCCATTGTGAAAAAACAAAACAAAACCAGGAGTTAGACACAAGGGTGAGATCAGACTATTTGTTACATGTAAAAATTATATTTTTATATGCCTATAGGCAAGCTGATAGGGCTTTAAAACAGGCCTTAGTCCACATTCAGTACACAGGCTATGGCTGTGTCTATTCTTACCGTTTTTAAGTGCTGAACAAGAAAACGCTGTTTCCACTTTCCCAAAGTGAATGACGTCATTACCTTAGTCTAAAGAACCAACTGTTTATAACATTTTCAATGGGTTCCTCTTCTTTCTTTAATTGAGATTTTAAATCTTTTTGATGAAGGGCAGTTACACAGAACAGTAATAAAAAAGTACTCTATACTCATGGCATAGGGAGAAAAAAAAACTGACCACATGCTATATTTGGAATACAGTATTGCAGCTCATAAATAATACCTTGCAAGACATGTTTGTGCCTGTGCCTCAGCTTACTTGCTAAGAAAGATAGCTCTGTAAAATAAAAACTGCCTAATTCACGTTATTTCTGGGCTTCAACGACTTATTTTTGCCTCATTAAGCCCTGGGTGTTCAGATCTTCTAATCATTCGAGGGTAGAAATAACCCTTTCTTTGCATAAGGTTTTCTTTTAATATTGTTTTCCTTTTTAATTTAAAGTGTGTTACTTGTAATTTTCCTCTTTAATTTGAGTACATATTTGACTTCCACTAATTGTGTAGGTGGATAGTTGTGAAACCACTAGAGACTGAAGTACAAAAGCACAATATGTGACTACTCATCGAAGCTCCCTAGACATTTCAAAAACATTCCTTTATTATAAATAAATTATTTGTATAAAAATCAGGCATGCTTCAACCATGGCATATACACACTAAACAAACCAGCGCTAATTGACCAGAGTAGCCATTACAAGAGACAAAGGCATTTTCCAATGCAGATCTCACACCGTGGGACAAGAATGAAAAAGTCTGCACAACCACAAAATACTTACAATTAGAATAACAACTAACATGGTTGACTCCAATATTTCTTTTATTATTTTTTATCTTTTATTTATATATATTTATTTATATATATTTTTTCCTCTGCTTCAGTGAAGTCCCATTTCCATGTGTTGTTGCGCCAGCAATGAGTGCTGTCCCAGTCACTCTGTTGTATGGCCAATATGTTTAACTCTTAGAAAAAACAGGCAAGATTTGTCTCAGTACAACAAACACTCTCTTTATCATGAACAACATTAAAGTCTCATGCTTTAGTCCCAGTCACTTCCGATGATCCTTCCAAAAATCCTCTACTCAGGATGCATCTTCACATGGCATGATTGGTATAGCTGACATACGTTGTTTTGGTGGGTAATGCTGCAAAAGAGAAGAGGAGAACAGGGTTTTTGTCCTGTGTATGATGGGCTTTATGATGATGCTGTGAGTGAGAGAAATATAGCTGCTATTTTTAACACAGACTTGTGGCACCACTTTCTGAAAGTGTGACTTTGAACCTCCAATATCACACTTCTCTATACCAGATTAGATTAACTCAAGGCTCGGTATGCTTTCTGCTCATTTGAGCTGTATGAAGACAAAGGAATTCCTATTCTTTTGTTCCTGACACTGTTCCTTGGGAGAAATACTTCGGGTTGATAAGATTAAATCTCGGTCAAGTGGAAGTAATTAAGAAATGATGAAAAGGAATTGGCCATAAATATAAGTTCACTGTAAGTCTTTTGATTCCTACTGTAGGCCACATAGTGTATAAGATTCTGCTAACATACACTGACCTGACATATGATTGATAGGCCTTAACCTGTTAGCGTAATGTAAAATAGTCTGCTCAAAAATATGAATATACTTAAATATTAGTATATTAATACTAATGTTTAATAGTGACACTCAAAGGACAGACTGGCACTGCATCACAATACGCTTGTGTTGACGAGTCTGACTCTGCTGGCTTTGATCAGGGAGGATCTGTGCCGGATCTGGGCTGTGAGTTTAAAATGATGGATAAAACCCAGCAAAATATTATCATACATATTTTCCTTCCAAATGCCAAATTGCACACCCCATTGCATACATACCATTTATGTTTTGATTTCAATCAGTTATGAATTGGCTCACTATCAGAGTCTCTTCTGGCACTGGAGGAGGAGTCTTAATATTTGGATTTACTACAATCAGATGATGTGGGAAAGACACAATGTAACGTTCACTGATAAGAACTCTAAAGTCCATATACATAGATATTACAGCTCTATAAAGGGATATCCTCCTCTATTGATAAGAACATGCCTTGTCCCGGGTTCTAAAACAAACTAAGTTGACATTCAAGAGTACATCTAATGAATAAAGAATGAATTCCTCATCAAATGTATTTGCTCTCCATAGAGCCAAGGTTTGTACTATCAATATACCAGAAGCTGAGTAAATTAGTCCATTATCAGTTCAAGTTTAATTTTAATTGTTTTAATAAAAAGGTTGAAGTGCTATCATCTAGTAGATTTTGTCCCATAATGGGAAATAAGGGTAATGCCATGTAAGCTGAACTAAATAAACACTGAAACATACACAAAATCCGTCAGAAGAAAATGAAAAATGTGAACCATACTCACTGCTGTTGTCCATACTCTCACAGAGTTCAGTTTTCACCTCTCCGTTTGGCCTTTCACTGGCCAGCTGACTGAGCTTACTGGACATGGTGGCAGCTGTGACAATAGCCTTAAAGCTGCGCTTGCGTTTGGGCACATTTTGCTCAGGGTGAAAGATAATTATATAGACTTTGGGCATGTAGAGCATTCCCAGTGACACAGATGCACTCAGGCTCAGAGACATGGTCAGAGTAGTCGTCTGGATGTACATCTACGATACAGAGAAGAAGAACATTAGCATAGCAGCATCTTAAAAGCCATTACTTAACCAATGTCTAGACCAGACCGAGGTCTACTCTCTGAACTAAAACTTTCTGATACCTGGATATCTGCTTTGCTCATTTTATTTTTTTAAATTTTTTAAATAATAAGTTAGATAGGAACATTTCCAAATTCTTGAATTTGGAAAAGAAACAGATGTGCGATAGTTTGTATGGTTATTGCTGTACAGCTGTAGTTACGTCCTGCCTTTAACTGTAGCTAGAATTTTTATTTATTTATTTATTTATTTATTTATTTATTTAAGTAAATTACTTTAAAGGATGAAATTAAATTAAATGTATTAGTAATTGTTCAGGCTCTCTAAGGATAGTGGCACTTCTGCCAAAAAAGTCGAACCAAAAGATTCTAGGATCATTGTTACTCCTTCCTGAATATTAAGCTGTTATAGTTTACATACAGTAGTGTTCGTTTCCATTATTTTTTTTATTCAATTGTACAAACCCAGAATAACCCAGTGGTCGAGATCTTATTACAATAATAAACTGAATTTACCTAAATAGATTTTGTTGTTTGTATTGTGGTTCATTCAGTCCTGACACCACTCAGAGGATTACAATTATACTATATTGTACATAAATTACACATGCTTATTAATATTGTTGTTTCAGGGTTTTAGAAGATAAATATATGTTTAAAGCTTTTCAAAAATCCTTTATTGTTATACTAGCATTGCTGCACTGCATTTTATTATAAGTTGCAGATATATATTTAAACAGGGAGAAAGTACAGAATCCTACAGTTCTCTTACATTTCTTTTCATTTAAGGTCTGTGATCTTATTCAGAAGCTAGAGCAGTGGTTTATGCTAAAATGGTTGGCTGATTATTTTTGCCATGTCCAGAAAAAAAAAATACAAAAAATGAATCATATGTAAAGGAAACTGGCCTTATTATTAATATTAAATCAGTGCACTAGCTAAACTACTAGACTTCAGCACAGTAGATCCATCATACTATTTTAAGTAGTACCTTGAAGTATACACTCAAGAAATGGGTGTGTCAAGGTAAGAAGGGACACACAAGTGATGCTTCCCTTAAGTATAGAACCCGTTGTACAAGGGTCTAGATGCAGGGTTTGGGTTCGCTCAGAAGCTTGTAAGAAATGGGAATGATTCTGGGCCTGAGGAACCATACACATACAGTATATATACAGTACACGGTATACATACAATATATATATCTTGTCTTTCAGGAAATTATGTTGTCTTTCAGGAAAAAAAAACATAAAATAAGTATATTCTAAGTACACACACTATATATATGTGTGTGTGTGTGTGTGTGTGTGTGTGTGTGTGTGTGTGTGTGTGTGTGTATGTATACTTACAGTATAATATACTTATTTTATGTTTTTTTTCCTGAAAGACTACAACCAGTCAGACACTGCCCTGCGGTTCTATTTGTACTAGAACACAGAGAGATGAAGTGAAGCTACATAGTGAAGCTACATATAGCCGCACTGCGCTGCCTCATTGCATCGCCTAATCTTCTGAAGAAGGAAAATAAAGAAAAGATAATCACGAAAGATGAAACATGTGTTGCTGAATTAATCCCATTGTGTCTCAGTGTATTGGCATTTTGCAAAGATGAACATAAAATAACAGATGTAAAGGAAATTGTTTTTTTCTCTTACATAACTTTATACAATAATTTATTACAGTCTACAGCATATAAGATGCTTGTCAAGTTATTCATTTCCTTTGAGCCCTCTGAGGGGTATGTTAGAGAATTCTGGCTGTTATCTCATATTGATTACTGACAAAAGGTTATGAGGATGACCTGTTTTGCGCATCCATTTCATTTGCTCGTTATAATAGTTTCATAATGTAATTTTGATGATTTAAATGAGACATGAAAAGTAGTCAATATCACAAAGGGTAAACATTGCTGGCCTATATTATTGAGTTAGAAAAAAGGTTAGGTGGTGTTGCCTCAAGTTACGGTATACAAAAACAGATGACACATTATGTTTTATCTAACCTTATTCTATATGTCCCTAATTACATTTCATAGTTTAAATGATATTATTAATACTTTTCCATTTATATTCCTGTATGTAACAAAACTAAAGATTTATGTAGCCAAGTAAAACTAGTTTCAGGTTTACAGTAAATAATGTTTATGTTTGTAAAAGCATTTTTAAGGTAGATGATACAAAGTTAGCGTATTCATTTTGTGAAACATGCTGGTCCTCAGGTATGTGTGTGGAATTTGCATGTTTCCCTGTGCTTTGTGGGTTTCCTCCGCATACTCCGGTTTCCTCCCACAATCCAAAGACATGCAGATTAGGCTTATTGGCCTTCACATATAGCATGACATCTTGAACATTACATTCATTTTCAGTTAAGCTCACACAAGGAACACATGCACATACAGTATATGTAAGGTCTGTGTTAAAATGTCCCATCCTTCCAGTCTGGCCTGTCTAAAATGGCAATATACAGTAGAACAGAAAGCACATTAAAATCCACAGAGACTGTTTTCATGTTCAGAGACTAATATCTGTTTGTGTGAACTGTATTGTGTTAGCTACTGTTCACTTTTGTCACATTTCACTGTTAGCAGTAACAAGATAACCCTACTCCAGCAGAACACAGCACATGCACTGAGCAACTGGAATTGTCTAAGGGAGAAAATAAACAATCAGCATGGATATTACTCAAGCAGAGACTGTGTAATGATGCTACTGGGTTATTCACAGATGCAAAACAACTGCACTAATGAGTAGTAGGATGAAATATTGTGTAAGAGAAAAAAAAAAGAGTTTATAACCTTCCACTCATCAGCTGTAAAGACTCATCAGCTACTGTATAACATGCTGAGGTAACATCTGACCAGGGAACACTTTCAATCCATCCCAGTTTTTACAACAGTTCTTAGTTAATATGACATGTCTGAAAATGAATTATTATATTTAGTAGAAGAACATACAGAACAAAAACAGCAGGGTGAGCTGGAAGTATTTGATAATTTAGTAACATTTTATTGAGATCGGACCAACTTTGTTCAGAATCTGGGAAGGCCTACATACGTGTACCATAAATTTGGCATAATAAGCAAAGGACCATTTTAGATTTTAGAGTTACAGGAAAATTAATAAGCTAGTTTTAAATATGAATAGTTTTTGTACAATAGTTGTCTGTTAGTTTATTGTCTTGATTCATTTTAATTGGTACCTTTTACATTATTGCATCTATCCATATTGTGCACTTACACCCCAGATGGAGCGCCCCAAAGTACATTTTTTCAGTGGTACAGTAGAATCATGTTTTGTTTCTCACATTGCACAGCAACAAAAAAAAATTATATTTTAACTTGACATGTCGTAAGTTTCTGTTATCACTCCCATTAAAACAGCTAAAACTAGTTATGTCCTCACTGGCCGCTCTTCTCACGTTATCAGGCATTCGCAATTCTCATTCTTAAAGATTCTCCAGTGGCAGAAAACTCACTGGCCATTACAAATGCTGACACCTGAGACAGCTTCCATAAATCCCTTTACAGAATGTTGCCTTATCAATGCTTACAATGCCGTGAAAAAGTATTTGGCCCATTCCTTTTTTCATATATAATTTGTCAAACTTAAATGATTTAGATCATCAAACTAATTTAATATAGTACAAAGATAACCTGAAAAATACCAAATCCAGTTTTTAAATAATGATTTATTAAGAAAACAAAAAAGCTGTCCAAACCGACTTTATTCACTGTATTTACTCAGGTTATCCTTGTGTAACTTTAATATTTGTTTGATGATAAGTGATGTAAGTGGGTAAATCTGTTTTCTAGCTCTAGATTATATCGAAAATCTGCCATGCATATTTTTGTGTAAAAGTTGATGCTATAAACAAAATAACAGTTCAGTATAAGAATATTAATTCAAACCTGTGATTTGAATTACAGCTGGAAATCATAGTAGTAGTCAGGAATTCTATGGTATAGATTTTCTTTCTATGACACAAGAATCTGAACAAATCCTGTTACGTGGTGCGGTATGGAGAGCCGCACCACGCGATGTTTTTTAATTATAAGAGCCCTTATGCTGGGCGTTAGAGTGGGTCAGTGAAATAGGAGATAGTGAGAGTGCTTGTGATACACACGGGAAGACC
>QMIH01002732.1:25329-54088 GCA_003987875.1 Clarias batrachus | reverse complement strand
ATGCTAAACATTCTCTCCAAACCAATGTGAAGACAGATGGCTGAAAAGACAAAGGCTAACATGGAGTTCTCCCAAGCAAAGCTGGATGTCCTGCTTGGATTCAAGACCTGATGCGTTTAAAGTTCATGCACAGAATTAAAATCTGGAAGGACGTAGTGTTGCGGCTGTATGTTTATATGAGCAGTAAGTCTAAAATAGTCAATTTGTTAATAATATTTGAGTAGAAATATATACAAATAAATGACAGGTGAAATATAAATGTTGATAAAGTTTTTTTTTTTTTTTTAATCATGTGTTAAAGACTATAAGGCTCTCGATCAGACTGACCTCTAGAAACACATCCATGCTGACCCTAAACTTGATCAATAAATTGATTGCACAAATAAACTCAGTTCTCCTTATTAATCTCAGAATGTGAATAAATACCTTTTCTAAATACAGTCATGTCAAACACTGTCTGAWTGTATTGGATTAGTTGCTTAAACAAACTTGTAACAAAGCTTCACAACTATTAAAGACAATCTCATTTGTTTTCTCACCAGTAATCAATAATCCACTCTACCTAGATCACTGTTCAAAGTAATAGCTTCCATCTTTATTCATGTGAAACAGTCCATCACCAGAATATCATCTGCATACCGAATCATATTAAATCAATTTCTTTTGGACCGAGAATAATTCTTTACTTTAATTGTATCCTTTGGCAAAATTTAATTCAATTGTACGCTTGAACTGGGAAATTGGCTTCTGTAATTATTATACCATTTTTCATTCCATTGAATAAGGAAAATATATTTTAAAAGTCTTTGAGAAACTGACAAAGAAACAAACACCAGCAACAGAAACTGTATATAGAAAAAAAGTGGGGRAAAAATAGAGAAGAAAAAAAGTGGAACCGTATTAGTCGGACCAGATGACAGCTGAGTGCTGCTTCCAACACGTCACCATCATCTAGTGGAGCTTAGAAAACTTTAACATCTGCACTGATTCATCAACTGTTAACTTTATCAAATCCTTATGATAAATCCTTGAGAAGCTTTGAGGTACAATCATTCTGTGTCTTTTCAAAACATTTCATCCTGTGTAAAATTTTACATTGTTAAAYAATGTAAAAAATTTACAGGACCAGTCGAAAGTTTGGACACACCTTCTAATGCAATGTTTTTTTGTTGACTCATTTATTTTGTATACATTCTAGAACAATACTGAAGATTTCAAACCTATGAAATAACAGTAAAAGAAAGAACAGTATTGTGTCAAGTGCATTTGCAAAACCCATCACAAGCACCATGATGAAACTGGCTCTCCTGAAGACCTTCCCAGTAAAGCAAGACCAAAACAGAGCATACTGTACGTAACAGACACATCTCAATGTCAATTATTCGAAGGCGATTATTGCAGATWCTGGATGCCTTACAATGTAGAAAGAAATAAAAATCAGGAAAGACCATGGAGTTAGAAGGTGTGTCCAAACTTCTGATTGGTTCTGTACAGTGGCGGCTGGTGCAAAAAAAATTTGGGGGGGCGCAAACAAAATTTTAATTAAACTTTTAATACTGGCCTGTAAATAGGCATTTATCCGGTGATTAAGCATCATTACTACTAGCATAAAATAAAGGCCTGACTCACATCACATCCAGTCAGCAGCTCCGCTTGCCATAAGAARTGCTGGAACAGACTYGTTGAAAAAAAGAATCGTTGACTCGTTGAAAAAGACTCATTGAGAATGGTCCAATCACACGAGCCCAAATATTTAAAAACAATATGATTCGCTAAAAACAAAAGTGGGAGGGTTCAGGGCGCACAGTGCTCCTCCCCGAGGATGATTTGAAACGATCCAATCAGAGCTCAGCCTCAAGTCACATGCTTTTCAAAGATTTACGTGCTACATAGACACTCGTTTGTCCGGGGCCCCGCATACAGGAACACAAATGAACGTAATACAATTTAGATTTTTTTTAAATTGCAAATAAATTATATTAAGAAACACAGCAGAATATTGTGACTAAATGACTTTATTTCATTATTAAAATAAATTATTATTATGTTAAATAATTACCTTTTAAAGTAGCATTCTTTTCTGCCTAACTTTAAGGGGGGCGGCGCCCCTGCGACCCGTATTGACAGGCCGCCACTGGTTCTGTATGTCTTATGATCCTGGGTCAACTAGAAGTTCTGATCTGGGCATGGTTCGTCTCAAGCTGTGTCACTGGGCTCGACAAATTCCTCGTATTCAAGTCAATTTTCCCAATTCAGATATAGAATATATGAAACGAGGAGCTTGGGTTTAAAATAGAAACACGGTTTTGAAAATTGCACTGAAACAATAAAACATCAGGACTTGTTGCTAATTAATCATGAACTAAATAACTAAATATGTAAGCACAAGAGGGATCGGGACCAATCATAAAACAGCAGTGGAGACAWGACATAAATCAAACAAACAAACAAAAAAAGAATAATATATGAATGAGAAGATGGTGAGTGCTAAAATAAGTTGAACTAAGTCTCATTGCTGGTCCTGGTTGCAGATGTCACATTATTTACTGCAAAGTTGTTTAATAAAATGGTTTTTAACTTCATTACCACCTTCAGTGGCTAAATGTATAGACTCTATAAAAAGAGCTGAACAGACCCTCCATGATGTCATCTATAGGTTTTTTTTTTTTAAGAACGGTTTTGAATCTGAGAGCTGACTCCGCCTAAACCCTGGTTAATCCATAAATGGGCATAAGGCGGTCTGGCTGCTCATTGGAACACTTACCGCCTACTTACCTCAATTACCACAAGCTTGCTATCTTAGCTTTAGCTTAGCAAAAATACTATGGTGGCTAATGTTAATTTATATGCTAATGCTACTTTGCATTTGATTGAACTCTGTCATCCATACCCTACATGTCATCATGTGTCTACTCTTGTTTTACATTTCTTGTTTTAAGTTTAACTACAGTTTAAACCAAGAATTCCACTTAGTTGGTTAGCTAAAATGCTTTATAGTACACTGCTGTCAGCTTAACATCTGCAATGTAGCTGTAACTCAAATTTGCCACCCCCTATTTATGTATAATTTTATGGCCTGAAAATGAGAAATCTAGCTATAGAGACCAATCATGTTTGGGTATTTAACATGGGGGTCTGTGGGGAATGATTCACTTTTGAAGCCAGCCCCTACTGGATAATTGAGGAACTGCATGTTTTGGCACTTTCCCATGACTTAATTTTGCTAAATCAAATACAAATAATTTGAGTTTTCATTATTTCTTATAGGACCCTTTGATTTGGTTTATGAGTGTTTTGGAATATGAGCCCACTTCCAGAATGAATTATGCTCATAATTCAAGGTTCCACTGTATATCCACTTTAAGCCAAGGGGCAACCTCAAATTATTTGTTCCACAGCCCAAAGAAAATACATAAAAATAATTAATACAATATATAAAGTAAATTAACCTGCACTTTACCTTTAAAAAAAAAAAAGCCCGACAGATAACTGTTTTTGTTTGTGTATTTGTGTGTGTGTGTACGTGTGTGTGTGTGTGTGTGTGTGTCTGTGATTGTGTGTGTGGAATTACCCCCTTCCCTCGCCTCGTCTTACACAGTAAAACTCCTCCTTCCTCCCCCCCACCTCGCTTTTTAAGTTTCACAACAAACACACACACAACAGAAACACTGTTTTAACAGGGGGAAAAAAGAAATCTTTCTAATGACACTCGCGTGAGCGCATACTAACGGAATCACTGCTCTAAAGTAAAAAAACAAAAAAACAAATGAACCAGCACCTTACCTTTGAAAAGAATTGCAACAGAGCAGTTTCCTGTGTAAAGCAGAGCGTGTGTGTCTGTATGTGTGTGTGAAGCCGAGAGGGGTGTGACTGCGAGAGAGTCTGTGTGTGTGTGTCGGTGCGTGTGTGTGTGTCGGTGTCAAATTATGCGTGCACACACACATAGGAGACACACTGAAACAGAGAGTAAGATGTTGATTATACCTCATTGAAAAATAAAACCAGTAAGAGACGAGCACTAAGACCCAGCAGGGAAGACGATTACCCACAATTCCGCAGCGCAAGAGAAAGAAAAATCATTGGCCTAGTTGTGACCATGTGACGCTCGGTGTCAAACCAAGAGCGCATGCGTGATACATGATACTCGTAAACCAAGACTTGCTCGTTTCTCAAGTCAAAATTTATTAAAAATCTTTGCTCGTCTTGCGGAACACTCGCAAACCGTATTACTCGCAATCCAAGGTTCCACTGTAATCTTAATGATTATGATGACGTTCTCTAATGTAAAAAAATCATGCTCGTTTTAGCTCGTTAACTGGTTCAAAAAGTCTTTGCATTTATGTGTTTAAGGTCATTCCATAGTTTTTTGAGTGGACAATACAAGTCAGATTCATGTGTAACTAAGACAAGCCTCTGTTTTTGTCCACCCTCATGTGAGCAACTCTCACATAACTTCCAAATACTTCCTAGGTCTGTGCATAAGTGTCTTGTATGATGTGTGCAATCTCCGTCTTAAATCGTATGCATAACTCAGCTGAATAGAGCCCAAGGTTTCCTCATTATTCTGTCTCAGAGTGTTTTTCCCTGCTCATTAGTGTGTTCATGGTGTGCTCATTAGTGATCTCATCCTAGACAAGGACAGCTGCTTCGTGACAGTGTCTATCATTAAAAGTTGTATTTAATTTATTTTTATTTGATGCAACACCATTAAATGGAATCCAAGTTCATGAGGCATAGATTTGAGAAGCTTTCCCTGTTAAACTAGGTGTTTACAATAATATAATTAGATAACACACAATTATGCATAATTACAACATCTTATGTGCAATCTGCAAATTAACCAAGCGTTTTATTTCTGGCATCAAGTAGGTTTTTTTTGTTTGTTTGTTTGTTTGTTTTTGCATTTAAAATGTACGTCATGTCCCAATGACGCATTAACAGAAATTTGTATACTGTACAACAACTTTGTGTTAATCCAGAGTCAATACCTCATTGAAAAATAAAACCTTCCCACGGGGCTTTATCTCTGCATGCAGTCTGGAGTGCACACTGAGTGTAAGAAAAGCCGACACCAACACTCCTGATCGCTTCCTGACAGAGAGCCGAGATTGAAAACATTTACATTTTTATTTATATCTACAGCATGTCAGAGATGCTATAAGTCTTTTTTAGCGCAAATACGCCATGCTCTAAGAATACCACAAAGCTAAAAGATTAGAGAGTTGCTGCACCAAAGAGAAATCAGTAGATGAGTCAGCGAAGAAAGTTTATTCCTTCACCCAGGTGTCAGAACTGAGAAGAATGTTGATGCCTGTCTTCGGTGAGAATTTGAAGGTCAAGTCGAGTCATGCTTGTGCAAGAGAGAGAGAATGTGGTATAGAATAGTTTAAGTTTGTTCTGGTAGGTGTGGATCTGTTTTTTGGCTTTGTGAGCAAGTGTTTTAAATTGGGATTTGGGAGAATTTGTGCTAGACTGCAACAAGAAGACCAGTCCGAAAACACACACAAAAAAAGATGTAAAGTGAAGGGAGAACAAGTAATGAGGTTGAAATAAGATTCTCCTCAGAGTTTTTAGGATTCTCATTGGGCAATATAGGAGATTTGGGCTCTCCATAATGATTCACACTGTTCAGATCCCTCAATGTCTGTGATATGTCTCACTAGACCAGGATCAGGACCAGCTGGATATTGGATCAGGATGCCCTTGGGATACCCCAGGACATGGAATCTATGGGAGGTACAGACTAGGCTTGAATTATTGGTTTTGTACTCAAGTCTACGTCAGAAAACCGTCAGTAACTTCAACACAATGGACTTTATGTTATCTTCAAAGTATTTCTATGATTCAAAGCTTCTAAACCTGTTATCTATCTGATATCCATGATATCTCAGTGTTGGCTTGGGAATGTCCAGGGTTTGCCCAGGATCTGGAATATTTGGTTGAAAAAACAAAACCAAAATAAAACATCTGAAAAATACAAGACATACAGGAAATGTCTTTTATGAGACATCTGTCACTCAAAATATACAGGCAGTACTGCAGCCTCACAGACATTTAAATGCGCAAGGCTGCAGCACTGCCTGCATATTTTGAATGACAGATGTCTCGTCCAATCAGCGATAAGAATTTCATTCGCAAACTATACCTACCTTTTCCGGTTTGATTGACTGAATTGTCGTTGTGTTTTATTATTTGGTATTTTGTTTCTGGATATGTTGTTGCGTTTTCTGATATATTTTTTTCTGTTTTTCAATTTGTTATTTTTCTTTTGAATTTGTTATTTTGTTTTTTGTTTTGTTATTTTGTTTTCGGTTTTGTTATTATGTTTATTATGTTTTTGAATTTGTTATTATGTTTTTGAATTTATTTTGTTTTAAGTTTTGTTATTTTGCTTTTGAATTTGTTATTTTGTTTTTTGTTTTGTTACTTTGTTTTCGGTTTTGTTATTTTGTTTTTGAGTTTGTTATTTTGTTTTTTCGTTTTTGTTATTTTGTTTTTGAATTTGTTATATTCTTTTCTGTTTTGTTATTTTGTTTTGCACTTCTTGCCCACCGGTACCTAACTGACCTCTGTAGAAAGCTGAGTGAGCTGCATGCTCGAGTCAGTTATCTTTAGCCCTGCTTCCTTTCAACTTCACTTCTTTATTACGTCTTTCCACTGTAACCACAGAACAGATCTTTATGCTGAACACAGAGGTGACAATCTCTAAAAATGTTAATGGCGTATCAATACTTCTAGAGTGAACAGAGTCAAATCCACCACTAGTGCATCAATAGATCAATAATATGATGTCAGAATGGATTTGAGTACTTTGCTTGGGTACTTGGGTTGAGAAATCCACTTGCTTCTGATCACTCTGTCAGCTCAAACAGAAAAGACTTCTTTTGAGCACAATCTAAAGCATTCAAATAGTTATTTTTTGTCTTTCTGACATCTTTCTAAGATCGACTTTGTCTTCCAGAGCTCTTCAACGTGCCACTTAAACTGCCTTGTATAGGATTTTGAACTGCACATTGTACAAAAAATATACACTGAAACTTTTCATGAGTTCTTTAACGAAAATCTTATGCATTTATAGCATAGGTAAAGAGTGTGCATGAAGGTGTTTATTTTTTAAATTTTTTTTACAGGTGTTTCTTATTGAATCTTTATAACCTTTGAAAAGCATTCTCATCTGAATTCCAGTAGTGGCCATTGGACAGACTAAAAAAAGCAAGTGAATGATGGAGCTCTCAAGAGAACAATAGAGAGAGATATTGCTCAAAATGATGGGCAGAGAGCCAGCATTGATTTCCTTTTCTCACTCAAAGAATCATGAACATCCCACTTATAGGTGATAAAGCTGAAAGCTGGTGGCACGCAGCGAGTGTTCCCGAGTAGCTCCTTTCCCACAGCGGCTTTGTGTTTGCTTTCCACAGAGACGCCATGCTGACTGGCTTTCTGCTCCAGATATTGGCAGCGAAATTAAATTGACCATGCGGGTGGGTTTGGCATGGAAGGGGAGGCTGTGAATGTGTCGTTCTATGACTTGTCAAATCTGAGAGAAAACACCTGGCCTAAAGCAGGCCTGCTGATCCTAAATGCGTTTTTAACAAGGAGCCAAATCCAGCGCTGACTGCGATTTCTCAATTCCGTCCTGCAGACTAATTAGAAAGCAATTCATCGAGCAATTAAAAGTAAACACAGGCAGGAAGAAAACTAGATGTGCCATATTCTTTTTGCTGGTAAAACAATGCTTTTTGTGCGTGAATAAAACCGTTCTTACAGTGAGTTACAGAAACAAAACATGATTGTRCTGTTATAGGAAAATAATCAACAACAACGTTGTGTAATGAACTAACTGTTTACAGCCTGAACTGTTTCATACTTCTCACRCCACAGCAAATTCCCTACCATTATTATCATTATCCCTAAACAATGATTTCATTTATCAAAGAATGACACGTTGTGCATTTTATCCATTCATAGTTACATGTTGCAGATGAGAACAACATGCTACTTTATACTGTAGGAACAGCTTTTACATCACCAGCCTATTTAATCACTTGAATTATTGGTTTTATACTCAGGTCTACATCAGGGAACAGTCGATAACTTCAACACAACGATGCGACTTTATGTTAGCTTAAATGCATTTCTAGTTATACAGTTGCACAGAATTATAGAAAGGACTTATGATCATGCTAAAGCTGCTTTCCATCCATCCATCCATCCATCCATCCATCCATCCATCCATCCATCCATCCATCTAGGTACCTCTGGGGTCCAACTAGGGACAGTGGAGGGCAATGGTGACCATTGTATTTATTCCCATGTACAACCACCTCCACATTCACAAGCTCAATATGGGTACGTCAATTAGCCTCATCTGCATGTGTTTGGACTGTGGGATGAAACTGGAGTCCCCAGGGGAAACCTACCAAGCAAGCGTGGGGGGACATGCAAATTCCATGCATACAGACCACGAGGAGGGAATCGAACTCTCAACCATGGAGGTCCAAAGCGACTACGCCACCGTGATGCCAAAGCCGCTTTGATTTATCCAATATTAACAGCACTATACAAATAACATTAAATTGAAATGACTTAAAAATATTAAACAAGCGTCTGTGTAAAGAAATTTAAATAAGACTATGCTAGGTAGAACACCAATCATACACATCCCAGTGGATAAACTCTTATTATTAAACATGTTAATGTATTACAAGTGAACACGTGCACCAATTCTACCGCCAAGATGTACAGATTGCATTTCAATAGTAAAGGGAACTCACATCTCCATTCTCACCAGCTGAAGCTCTATCGCAACCCTTGCAGGACGGGGAGACAGTACTGTAAATCCGATTTCAYGCCGTTCCACAGAGGAATGGAAAGAAGCACAGTATAACACTGTACATTGTTGATTCTATTATACACCAGTAAGACTGTACAGAATGGGTCTGATGAGTGACAATTTGTTTTGGAAATGGAAACCGGAAATGAGTACTTTGTCTCACTCATTATGGGAGTGTCCTCGGGTGCTGGCACTCTGGAAAGCAGAGTTAAGATATCTGGGGAAGTGGCTCGGCTGTGAGCTTCTAAAGTCACCGAGATTATGTCTCCTAGGAGACAGGCCAGAGCTTTCACATATTCAAATTCAACAACATTCAGCTTATAATGTTAGACAGAGTGATTAATTCTTAGAGGCTGGGTAGATTTCGTTACTGGAAGTATCTCACAATGAAAATATGCTCGAGTAGCCTGATTGGTGGAGAAGGAGAACTGGTTGAACAAAAGGGGAATTTTATTTATTGATTTTTTGATTATGCTGTATTTCTTCATTTTTGTCATCATTCATTGAAACAGCCAAACTAAATATGACCGATAAGCGATTTTCTTGAAAAAAAAAAAACATGGATTACCACCAAAAAAAAACAACAACGACTGCTGCTGTCAGAGCTGCTATTAAAGAAAATTAATCAACATCTTCAGAAGAATTCAACCTGTATAATAGTTCATATTCATAATGTTAATCTCTTCTACTGATGCAAGCTTGATGTTCCTGCACTGTGAAAGCAGCATTCAGAGAGAACTCTATCTGCATCACACACAGTAAATCCTTCTCATACCTGCTGCTTTATGGAGCGAGATGCCTGCAGCGATATTCCCTCAATCCCCCGAGCCACACGCCTACTGTGACTCTTAATTCACTGTTATATAAGCAAAGTGACAGCACTTAATAGAAATTTAATAGCTTACTGTATGTATGTCTGAATGCCATTCCAGCCAGCATTTAAAGTTTCACAACTTTTTCTTATTTGTTCTCATTTTATTTTACTGAACGCCAAGAAAGCATCAGATCTCTCTGCTGAAAGTCACTCAAACTTGAATGAAATTKAKTTGRCCACAAATATTTGTCCAGGCTTGAAATATTTATTGTGTTCACTCACACCTGAGATYGTACCAACAAGCAGTTCCAATGCTGAAWGTAACGGTACGGTTTTATTACAGCACAGAGCTGCTAAATGATACGTTTTTATTGGTCGGTTGGTCTTGATTCATTTCCTAGAACAGTCTGACAGTGGTTTAATTACAGAAGGAGTCTCCAGTGTTAGTGTTTTTGAACAGGTCGAGATCTAGAAAATTGGAAGTTTTCCAGTAACATGACAAGCTGAGTTTTTTTTTGTTTTGTTTGTTTGTTTGTTTGTTTGTTTGTTGCGTTATTTATTTTAGGCTATGTGTTGTTTTTATTCCCATCCAAATCAAGAGGCAGGTGAGCCAGTAACTATTTAAAGCTGCTAAAACATAAGTGAGAACAAAACAATCCTGTTTCATGGACATTTTACAAAATTGAATAAAAGGAAAACAAAGTGTGGTTTGTCATGTTAAATAAAACATGGAAAAATACTTCTTCTTTGTTTTGGCAAAAATCATCAGCTTCCGGGTGATAAAAGCGGCTCTGCTTCATCACACAATAATGTGGATTATTTCTCTACAACAGCATGACTTACATTTTWATTCCTTCCTTATTTTTGATTTTTTTTGTTATTTAATTTGAAATTCCTCAATAGTGTTTTGCCACTTAACAGCCAAAACATGGTATTGCTTCTATTATAAGTATTATTTCTCATAATAATTAAATGCTACTAATCTCCTGGTCCGTGTTATTTTTTTGTAAATATCCATACACATTTATATTTTTTCCAATAAAAAGAAACACATTTGCTGAATACAATTTCATGCCCTTTTATGCAGTGTCTGTAACTTAAAAAAAAAATTTTTAATTAAAATCTTTCAATGATCTTAACTGTCATTCAGATGAAACTTGGCCAGCTTAGATTTCACATGAAAAGACATAAACCTCAAAAAGTGTATTATTCAAAAATGCAAAATTGTTAAGATATTGTGACATGAATTTGACATGGTTACCGACACTACAGTATTTTTTGCTTTTTAAGTTTTTGCCAAACACCATCTCTTTTTAATTTAGCTTACACAAATTTTAGTATCAATATTTATTTTAAATTATTATAGTTTGAAGCGAGACAGTATAACAATGAAAATGGACATTTTTGGGGCACATATWAAATCTCTCTCTAAATTGGGAAGCAGAAGTAGCTTCTTTGGCACACATTACCAAATTTTCTGTGTTATGTGTATAACTTAACAAAAATAAAATCAGCACCAATACTGTATGTTGTAATATACAGTATACATTGGTGTTTATTACATCTTATYATGTGACGCTCCAGCCAGCATTTAAATGTTTACGTGATCTCGACTCCTTAATATGTTTACTTGGCTTGATGCAGGCCAATAAATTGACTGTCTAATATTAAACAATGGACAGTGAATAAATCTGTGTTATGTTTAATAGTGAACAGCTGTGTGTCCATAAGAAAACCACTTGTTAGGGAGACTAATTAGGAAAGGGGACTTCAGTTTGCTAGGGAGCATAAACTTTGGAGGAAACACAGACTTTGGAGCAATAGAAAAAGGTCATGTGACCTCATGAGGCCAGACTGAGTCTATTCCAGAGCGATGGGCGTGTCAGGGTGAGAAGGGAAGCGCATGAAGCGATGCATAGTGTCCACTGTACAAGCCTCTGGAGACGGTGTTATGATCTGAAGTTCAGGCCGAGACTCAGCAACGTCATGTGGAAATAAAATGAAGTCAGCTAACCACCTGGATGTCCTGGATTTCGGCTCTCTGACTCTATGGCCATATTCCAGGGTGAAAATGGCAAATTGTGAAAGACTTCAGGTACCGGGAGGATGAGGAATCTTATGCACACATACAGTATGCATGGCCAACACCTGACCTTGAGTCTTTGGGGTGTTTTAAGATGCAGCGCTCGATTAATAAGATCACTCATTAATAAGCCATAATTGAATATGTCTTAAAGAGAGACGTACAGTATGATTATATGTAAAAAAAAAAATTTTTTAAAGTTTAAACATTTGAGGCATTTTTAATCCAAGCCGTCTGTCTGCACTATGGGGATTTGCTCTGAGCACAGTGATTATGCATACACACCTGTAGATCAGCCTGAATTTCTGCTAACAAGCTCCAAACGTGGGCATGTTTACAGCTGCGAGGCCGTGTGGTGATTTAGAGACTGATCACTTTGGCAGTAAACGCACGTTCTGAAGCATCTGCTTAGCACATGATGGCACCTTTCAAGGTCCTGCGGGGAAAAATAACTAAATATATATAAATTCCCTGACAAGCCACGTATAAATGTAATGCTGCCGAGTAGGATTCTACACTATATTTCTGYATGTTTGCTGCGAGTACATTATAACWGAAGCAAACAGAGCACTTATATCAAGAGCTGGAGGACAGAACAGTGACGCGTTACGGGTGAGTCATGAGCTGTAGGTGTAAATAGCGTTAGATTACTGACCTTCTAAAGATTATCTCTAGGTTTGTTAACTGAGCAAACGATGATTAATTGAAGTACAACCTGACGAAGGGTTTCACCGTGCGACACAATCACACTACTGCAGACCAATTAAGGGGGAAAAAAAAAAATCCTCCAGGGCAAACCTTATAGATTGGAGGTTGAACCATGGAGCAGAATGTTTCTCATMAGAARGAATTCCACTTTGAACCATCTGTCCATCCATTTTCCATACAGCTTGTTCTGTATAAAGTTAAAGGGAGTCTGGAGACTCTGCATCAGTGCCAACCCATCACAGGGTACCAGCACACACTCACAGACTACTGGCAATTTGGAATCARCCTACTGTACAGTACAAGTCACATCTTGAAACAGTCCCTAGAGGTTAGAGGTGACAACACACAGCACGCCCAGGTGGTCCCAGGCAAATCCCAACAAACTACGTGAAATGATTTAACAAAGCAGACTCAATTAATAAATCCAAGACATCAGGTAGAATCATAACCAATGATGTGTAATGAGTCAGGCAGGATAAAAGGCAAATACCAAATTACTACATCCAGATAGCCAATCATAATCAAAAATGAAGAATATGTCATTAATAATAATAATATTAATAATAAACTCCTAGGCTTAGTCAAACACAAGGACAACTGAGAATTCTCTGAGAATTGTTGTAGTCCATGGTGGCCATGTCTGTAGTGCGTGGTGTGGATTCCTGGGATGTTATAAACAGAACTTGATTGACATTGTCCATATGAGCGTCAAAAGACAAAGTCGATAAATATGTCGTCTTTATATCTGAATGCGTATCTCCTAGACGGGTGTGTATTCATTATTCATTCTAAAGGCCATCTTCCACTTGTCTCGTTTTCTAATGATATTTGACTTTGATTTATTTGAGGCCCTGGTAGTCTGTGGATGGACAAAGTCCACCCTCTTTTTGTTTCCACTTTTCTTCTCAGAGCAGATTTAAGGTTCATGGAGATGCATCCAAGGATAAGTGGTTGTGGTTGTAATCAGGAATAAGATGTAGTCCCCCTGGGCAGCAGGGTGGTGACCTGGAATGTAAGTGCTTGGATGCAGCTTGTAACGGTCTCAGCTCTGACTGGTCCCCTGTGGATGGCAGGGATCTTGGGAGAATATTGATGTTGCATCTTGGGAATGTAGAGCTTGTAATGGTATCTTGCTCTCTGAAAGGATGAAAACACTATCTGAGTGCTTTTTCTGAACATTCAGAGTAAAGGACTAGTCTTCATTTTTTATGAATATTGGATTACGCCAAAAAGTGATCAGGAGTCTCTCACTTGTCTCTGCTTTTCTTGCTCTGTTGGTTCTAACTTGTTTCACCCTACAGTGCCTGCATGTTCTGCATAGATTTATTATTCTTATTATTTTCTTTTTGATTGGTGCATATTTTTCTGTGTTTCACTGCCCCTGTGTCACTGTGAGAAGCTTCTTGCCAGTTTCTCTGCCCTCTTCAGAATGATCAAACACTCATTTGAAAAGCTCTATGAAGCGTCAAGAGATGACAACAACTCACTGCCCTGGAGACAGACTGAGGACCGCAGTCACCCAGCAAAGAGCCTTGTCAGTGAGAGGGTTCATAAACAAGGCTATTTTCTGCTGCTTTGAAAGCCCTCCCTTTATAGCAAAGTACAGAAAGCCTTGACACAGTGAAGTTTCTCCTGCATACATGGAGATGTGCAGGGAGGGTACCTGGCTGTCATGAGGTTTCGTGTTCACCTCGTTCCAACGCGGAGTGTGGCCAAAACAACTCGAACCAGAAAGCAAAGGATGATCAAAAATAAGGAGTATGTGACTACTACTGCAGGTTTGGTGAGATCAGACAGCAAAAGCACTGTGGGTGTTGTAGTCCATGGCAGATATGTCTGTAGGACATGATGTATCATAACATAATTATGTTAACACAAAACATAAATGTTTTTATCATTATTATTATTCATTAAATTTTTCAACAATTTCAACAGTTTCTAGACCCGCCTCCCCTACTGCGCAGTGAAGCATGGTGGTGGGAGCATCACACTTTAAGTTACCCAGTCAGAGAATATTGTGTGATAAACTTTCAGTTTTTCTTGTTCCAGGTGTATTTATATTGACATCCCATGACAATATAACTGTACTCTGTATAAACGATTATGTGAATATGATGCCAATTCTTTACAACAGTACTGTACAAATTTTGTAATTGGGTTTATGGTACGCTTATGTACCCATAACTAGTAATTTGCATATACAGTAGATTTTTCTTGATTTGTCCATTTTGTGTAGATCAATGATCGAAAATGCCAATTAAGTTCATTTTAGTTCCGGAATATAGAGCATTCAAGCGGTTAAATATTAATGAGGCATATTACCGTGAACATAAAAAGAAAGTTTTGCAACAAAGCCAGCATCAGTCCCTTCTGCACACTGAAAACAGCAATTAATTGCACTGACCTCAGTGTCATTCCTGCTTTTGAGTCGGCCTTTAACTGGTTCGGGATGATTGCCGTGATTAGCATGCGTATGTGAGAGAGAGAGTGAGAGAGAGATGGAGGAAGTGGGAGATTTTTCATGCCGCTCTTCACTAAACATGCTAAAGGTTGACGTTTGACATCTGTGCACTGTGGGGTGAGTGAAGGGGTCAGAGCCAAATTATCCCACGAAAAGAAGATGAACCAGGCACCACTTCTCATGAATAATATGTTCACAACGCTTAAAAAAAAAATAGCATGCCGCATTTAACAAAAAAACAACAACAACAAATTAAACCCTGACCCTGTCAATAACTCTTGAAAAAAAAACACACAAATTAATATTAAAAAAAAAAAAAAAACACATCAACCCAGTGATATTTTAACTTGACTCTATACAAGTACGTTTGTTTCCTTAAAACCGTCTTCAGATGTTTAGAAAGAGTGGCTTTCTCGCAGGAACTGTTTTCTTCATGTGAATCTTTTTTTTTAATGGTTTAATTTCTCTTATACTCTATACTTGTTATCATTTTTCTCTTTAATGTTGTGAAACATCCAGGAATCAACTTCCTGTCCTCACTTATTTTTTTTCTCTTTTGAAGTTAATGAGACCAATCAGCCACAACACTAACACGACATTGATTATCACTTATATTCCAGTGAGCTGGGGCCCGGATCGTGAGCACTCAATGCTCAGCTACACCTACGGGGAGCAAAGGGCAGCCGTCTGGCCCAATCCCAAAGAAAAGCCAATATACTCTAGAATGAAAAAAAGGCAATATTAGCCACGATAGACAGGCATGAGAACAGTCCGTGCGTCACAGCTTGCTGTGTATGAGGCCCAGCAGGGGCCAAAGCATCCAAGGTTGTTGATCCAGCCTCCAAATTCCACAGATCTCAATCCGACTCGAAGGATCCACTGCTACCATCCCAGTGCCAGCACACACTCAGAGCCCTGTCATGTCCTGAGGGGTCACAGCTGTCCTGGCAGCACAATGTTAATATCTCAATTACATAATGGTAATAATACATATAATAAATGATCCTGTCTCGCGTACAAGTTCTAGTCGATCTTCTATTGTAATTTTAAAACCATTTTGGGTCTGAAATAAAATGAAAATATGAAATTTCATACAAGGATAAATGCGTATGGAATCAGACTTTTGGGTCACTCGGTATATTAAGGAAAAAAACAAACAAACAAAACAAATCAAGTCTTCTACCCACCACGGAGTCATATTTCCTTCCAATCAACCGACTTCTCTGTGGTTTGTTTACTGAGCGCCAGAAGCGGTGATGTGAATGGAGATGAACATGCTGTCTCTTATTTAGCCAACCTCCTCCTCTTCCTCCTCCTCCTCCTCCTCCTCCTCCACAACCTCTCTCTCTCTCTCTCTCTCTCTCTCTCTCTCTCTCTCTCTTTCTCTCTCAGGACTGGAGAGACCTTTTCTGAGGGCGGTGCAAATTTTTACACACTATTTGACATTCAACCTGTGTTGCTCGCAAAGCTTTTCCCTGTGTTCAGAAGTGCGTCACCAGTCGTGCAGATCATCAAGGAGGCTTTACTGGGGGGGGGGGGGGTCACAAAATACCATGATGTGAGGGACATCTGTAGGACATCTGCTGGCTTCCTTAGAATACCAAAGATGATAAACTGAGAAAAAAATGTGTCACTCTTTTCATGCAAACCAGAGAACAATAAACTTCCAGGTCTGTCCTTTCAGTTTGCTCTTAGTCTTTGATCTGCTTTTAACTTTTAGTTTAGTTCTCCACCTAATAATTAAATGGAGATTATGAAAGACATTCTATAAAATATCCAAATGTACTGTAGGGGCTCAATTAACAGAATTACTGGCCACTATATAAAAATGTTGAGGTTTGTGGCTCTGAAATATGAATACACATTGCCATGCAATATATTAATTCTCAACCATGCCTTATTAAAATAGACGTATGTACAGTGGAACTTCGGATTGCGAGTAACTCGGTTTACGAGTGTTCCGCAAGACGAGCAAAGATTTTAAATAAATATTGACTTGAAATACGAGCATGTCTTGGTTTACGAGTGCCAAGTTTTTTGACATCGACACACACACACTCTCTCGCCTTTACACCCCCCCTCCCCGGCTTCACACAGACACACACACTCTGCTCTGTTCTGATTCTTTTCAAAGGTAAGGTGCTGGTTCATTTATCTGTTGGGATTTTTTTTTACCTGTTTAAAAGGTAAAGTGTAGGTTAATTTGTTAATTTTTATATACTGTTTTAATTATTTTACTGTATTAATTTTTTTGTGGAACGAATTATTAGAGTTTTCATTATTTCTTATGGGCAGGTTTGATTTGGTTTACGAGTGTTTTGGAATACGAGCTTGCTTCCGGAACGAATTATGCTCGTAATCCAAGGTTCCACTGTATTAATTTTTCCAGTTAACAGCGATCCTCATGAGCCTGTTGCACAGCAGTAGTCCTCAAGAAGAAACTCCGGGCCCGCATGGCATTAACCTCTCCCAGGTCTCGCCTAATAGTGTTGCAAGGCTGCGTATCACCCAGGGTGTAGATACCAGTTCAGCATAATTACTCCGTTCTGTGCTAATTAAGATCGAAATAATGACCTCTGATGAGCGCTGCTTTTGGAAGACACTCGGATAAAAGCTTAAAAGCTCGATGTGTCACAGTATGTTGCAAATGTGCGAACATTTGGGAGTGAAAGTAAGGTAACTTTGCGAAAGTCAGAACATACAATTTCCTGTATTACTCATAAGAGCATGCTGCTAAACTGAACCATGGGAATAATTCCAGATGAAGGTCACTGGCAAACTTTCAGCAATAAAGTCAATGTGAAATATGAATGACAATTACACAGCAGAACAAAGGGAAAATACATTGAACAGAATTTATTTAGATCTAGCCATGATAGTCACTTACAGTCCTGTGCAAAAGTCTTAATCCCCCTAATTTCTTCATATTTTGTCAGACTTTCCGGTATATATACTGTATATATATAATATATATATAATTTTTTTTTACAGTCTTCAGGAACAGTTCTCCAGGCTTCCTGAAGCACTTTTTGTCTCTCATTATTTTCACACCAGTCCCTGTACTTGAGCAGTTTCAGTTTTGTAAAGCCATGCAGTGATTTATGAACCATTCAAGCATCAAAAAACCCACCTAATTTAAGGCATGAACCAGTGAGAAACAGGTGCAGATGGTGACAGATGATCAGGCCGGTGATGTTGAATGCTGAGTGGTTGGAACAGACAAGACGGGAAATGTCTGTTCCAAATGAGGTTGCTGCTGAGGTTGCACCACCCCATTTTGCTCTTACTGTGCGTGCGTGGTGAGACCAGCATTTTACTGGACATTGGCTGGGACGATGCAGACCTCATGAATGACCTCCAAATCGTCCTGATCTCGGAATTAGGAGGTTCTCAGCAATATCCCAAACGACTTCCTTCAGAAGACTATACATTCCATCCCCGACCGTTTGAGGAAACTGGCTGACATCATCGGTGAAATATGTTGAAATACAGGTGATGTTGATATTTTAAGATTTGCTTTCATTTCCCTATGTAATAAAGTGCACGTACAATTTGTTTCAATAGATTTATATTAGAAATACGGACTTTATTGTCATTTTTCTTACCTAGTTACTTTTCCCCCAACTTGTATTGCTACACTAATTCTAATGAGCTCAAAACATTTACTCAAAACATTTACTAGATTAGTATTAGTCGAAAGGGAAAGTAATTCCTTATTCAAGAATATAACTTTTGTCTTTAAAGTATAATATTCAGCTCATCAGAATTTAAAAGAACACTCCTTACAGGCTAGGTAGATGATGAGTTGTCAGTGAGTGTGGCTTTTTCATGATCTATTTCTGTTCACAGAGTAAAAATAATCAAGACATTTGCCCATATTGTGTCTGAAATGTCTGCTGTGATATTACATTTTGTTTGCTAGGTGCAGCCGACTCCCAGCTGTGTCAGTATTCTGTCTGACTGAAATCGGTAAATTAAAGTATATTTAATATTCCTAATAATATCTGTATTCAAAGGATTATAATTAGATTGACCTATTAAATTGTATAAAATGTATAAAATTATGCCAACGGTAATCAAGTCAAAAAGAGAGAGAGAGAGAGAGAGAGAGAGAGAGAGAAGAAGAAAAATATACATCAAAAAATAAAACAGGGATGAGTACATTGGTAAAAAAGAAAATAGAAAAGAAAACAGCTTTAACATTAACTGTCTGATTATTTTATCGCTTATTTGTGCTTATTAAAGCAACAAAAAAAAATCTTTCCTGGGGTGCACAAACTTTTGCACTCAACTGTTTAAATAAGGATCCCAGTTTTTAAGGTTTATAAGTAAAAACTTTCACAGCCTGCGTCAGTGATTGGCGTGCACCTCAATCATTTGTCACTCCTCGCTCACTCCGTAGGCTCACTAGGTAGGTGGCCTTCCCTACCTACAGGTGTACAAATGGGCGGGGCTGCGGAAAAGTGCACAAGGCTGTTGAATAATCATCTTTAATGGCTCTTGGGCTTCCTCTGAGTTATGAAAACATGGTGGGGAGTTAAGCTCGAAGTACGGAGGTCTTCGGGAGTTGCGTGACGGACGGCAAATACAATGAGTGGCATGCAAGTAGGGTGATGTCATGCGTCCCAGGGACTTCAAAGGGCCAAATTAGAACTGAATGCTGCCGCTTGGTCTCCGTTTTGAGAMTGCACAAGTTTCGGCAGTGCTTTCACTTTTACACAGGCTTTTATGATCCGCCTGCTAAAGAGGAAAAAGGTCACCATGTCTTTGGTGTTAAGGCCCCCATTGCCATAACTCCAAAGACATGGCAGTCTTTTTTCCTCTTCGGCTGCCAGTAAAGCCGGACGTCACAAGGAACTTCAGTCTGTGGCCGCACCCAAGGAGAGCTGGGAAGGGCCGGTTGGCCAGTCAGTGAGAGGAACCGTTCGCGGAAGCATTGCAGGAGCTGCTGCATACGCGGGCCACTCTGCTACTCTACCCGTCGCCATTGCTTGCCAGCCTAGTGCCCTCATTCCAGCTGGGCACTGCCACCAGACCCGCATGTGCACACGTTTACTACTTTCCTCCCCTTTTTTCCATCCTGCCTTCTTACACCCTTTCCTTCCCCACTACTCCTGATAAAATTACCCTTTTTTCCGTAAGACCGTGCCTCGTGTCCATGTGTCTGGGGTGCCACCCGACGTGTCAAACCCGTTACAAAATGTTTAACGTCATCTTTAACTGCTCATGAGCATTGCAACTAAGGAGAAAAAGAAACGTGACTAATCTGCCCCTGGAGCTCATCTTTATGAACAACCAGAAAAAGCCCGCATGAAATTAAGCCCATTAATTTCCTATAGCCCTAAAATAACTATAACGATATGATCAGCATCATTATTCTTCATCACATGAAGTGCTTGTTTCATTTTTTATGAGGCACTACTTCCAAATAAAAGCAGCATGATGTATGTGTCCTTGGAGCAGTACATATTATACACTGTAAACAGTATGCTGTATATTATACATTCATACAGTATGACTATATAACAAGCTCAGTGTGAGGCAGCTTGGGAGAAACCTACCAAATTCTATGCTACATTTATCATTAAAAATTAATTTCATGATTTCATGATTTATTTTTTACTACTTTCATGGTTTTAATATAAAAAAGAATAATGTGGCAAAAACCATGTGGAAAAATAAATAAATCATGTGTATACAAATCAGCCATAATACAGCCATAAACAGCACTGCAGGTGAACTAGACAACACTGAGCATCAACCATACACCAGCAAGGCTCACCCATGCCTGTAGGGCAGCCCATCCCGTCTGATCCTACAGAAAAGCCAGTGCAGCACAAATTGCTGAGAAAGGTCAATGCTTATCACAGTGGAAAGGCACCAGAACACCGAGTGCACCACAGCCTGCCGCACACATGGCCACGCAGGCTCCAAATTCCCCAGATCCCAACTCATGGGATGCAAGCAAATCCAATAAAAAATAATAATTTAAAAAAGTCCAATCAACAACAGCACACCCACAGAGGTCACATGGAGCATGTTCCCATCGGGCCAGAGCCACCCCAATGGCACAAGCAGAACACAAAACCTAGGTTGTTTTAAAGGTAATGGTTTCAATGTTATGGGTGAAAAAAGAAGTCTTATGTAGAAATACAAATAAAAAGGAATCATGGGTTAAAAAAATACATGTGACAATGATAATGATGAAATCATTCTGATAATGAATAAGTCATCTCTAAATTTTTATGAATAACCTGTAATTAATGGCTAGTAGAAATGTCACATTTACGTGAATGAAAAATGACTTTTCTGTAAATATTAGGACTATTGCTGCATGCATACCGTATACGGTATGTGTGTTGTGTTTTCAGTTTTCCAGTCTCAGACATTTCCGTGTAACCGGACAAGGCATACGCTTGCTTCAGAGTGTGAGCCTTTATCACTCTGACATTTAGGGGACATCTAAAATTTCTCTAAATTGACCTCAGATGCCATTTGCTTACGCGTGAAAAGCAAAGCCAAAGTGGTTTTATATTGCACAGCGTAATGGACGTGGACGTCTGACACGAGCAGCCGGCGTGGGTCTACACTTCCTGCAAAACAGCAGCGTCAGGAATATTCCTTCTAGGGCCAGGGGAAAAAAAACCTTTTCAGCTCACATTCTCCTTCCAATCACTTCTAAAATCATTTCCGTTTCAGCCAGAATGATGATGACTCTATTAAGTCTGATTGCTGGCATTTTATTTCACTGACTGTCAGATAAACATTCTTCAGTTCTGGATCTCCTACAGTGCCTCATACACTGCGACRGATAAAGTTAATTACATTCTAATTATAGATCAATCTCAGAGGACTTAACATGGTGAACTTTGAAGATTTAACAAATAAAAAAAAGGTTCAGAGCAGAAACACGTCGTCTTTGAGAGGAAAGGTTAAGGCTAGAGTCAGTGGARAGACGGTGCTTTGAGGCTTCGCATCAGAAATGCTAACGACGAACAGGATAAACATCAAACATCACAGGTTCAATGGAAGGCTCTGATGAAACTGCTGTCCAAACAGGTGAACAGATCAACAGATCACAACGTCATCGGTTTGTTCATCAAAGCTCGAAGCTGGAAGCTCAAAGTGCAGACGGCTGAGTAGCAACGGATGCTAAAGTGAAAATTATTCGGTATTGGTGGGGAAAAAAAAGATTGACAATTTATTGTAACCTTCGTTAAAGGCGCAGTATAGATATTCTAGATTTGAAGATGTCTCTGGCGGGAATGTTATTACAAAAAAAGGCAAATCAATATACAGTACATATTAGGAGTATTTAAATATTTACAATATGACTTGTGTCATTATCTACCCTTTTTTTGATTCCCAATCGTTGGGAATATTTTTAAAAATCACGAAGGACATGCACTATATTGCCAAAAGTATTCGCTCGCCTACCTTCACATGCATATGAACTTAAGTAACATCCAATTCATAATCCATAGGGTTTAATATGATGTTGGCCCCGCCCCCTTTGCAGCTCTAAGACTTCCATGAAGGTGAAGGAGTGTGTTTATGGGAATTTTTGAACATTCTTACAGAAGCTCATTGAGAAGGCCTGGCTCACTGGTTCATCCCAAAGGTCTTCTATCGGGTTGAGGTCAGGCCAATCAGGTTCTTCCACACCAAACTCACTCATCCATGTCTTTATAGTCTTTATGGTTTTGTGGTGCGCAGTCACTTAAAGGTGTAGGGTTGTGAGAAAGTAAGAAACTTAGGGAAGATCACTTCAAGTGGAAAGTGTAATGATGTTGTTCTGATCTCATCATTAATACCAATAGTACAACAATAAATTACCCAAACATTAGCAATGAAAGCGGAAATAAAATGATCTGTTAGCTATGAAAGTTAGAAAAACTGATGAGCCTTGACGAGTTCTATATGTTAAATATTACATGACACAAAGTTCACGGAACTGTTGAAGAGGCGCCGAGACTTTCTCTCGTCACCGGATTATTACGTTAACATCTTGTTAGAAGCCTGCTTCACGTCACATCTCCAGCCTCATCTTAAAGGAAATTTCAAGCCAAAATCCGAGCAAAGTTTCACGCATCACTTCAAGCCAAGCAATCAAGTAACATGTCCAGCGTTGCCTCGAACCAAATTTCACGCCCTGCTTTGAAGCGAGTTGCATGAGTCGATTTCAAAAGAAGCAATTCAAAGACAACATGAGTTTTGAACCTTGTTCCGTGTTTCTTCTTTTTTTTCAAGTTTTCAAGTCGTGTACAAAGAATTGGATTACGTGAATTGTGCTCTAGACTTTTCTACATGCTTCTCAGAAGGGTTTCGTTATTGTGGGTATGGGGACGGTGCTCCGTTTGTTTCTACATGTTTCTCTGAAGCATTGAATTTGAACAGTATTGTATGTGAACAGTGCTCTGGACTCTTCTGTGTGCTTGTAATTGTCTCTGAACCGTTTCCCGAGTCTGTGGATCTGTTTGTGCCACACAGTGAAAATCTTCGCTTTTATTTTTCAGCCTGCCACAGGCTACCATATCATGCTTTTCATCATGAGCTCATTAAAGTTTTATATACAGGACCCTGTTCATGTGATCATTCTGTTGGAACCTGACAATGACAGGTATAGATATCTGACTTGACAGCTTAGACTGCATTAATATTTGCAGCAGAACCAAAACATGTTCCGCAATGTTTTAACACTGACTCCATGATGTTCCTTCTTAACAATGATTATTTGAATTAAGAATGTATCATTATTAATAATGTTAGTATAAATCATGTGTACTCAAACAGACAGGGTGGTGCTTGGTGGGTGGCCTCGGCTCAGCACTATGATTATAGACAGACCAGTCGTACGGTGGGATGGCTTGACAAATGGTAAAGGAGGGAAGAGAAGTACACAGACACGGCTGGTGACAGATGACTGTTGCAGGTTATCCCTCTCTCTGGAAYATGCCAGGAGAAATAAAAGATGGTGTTCTCAGAGTGAGGTGAGTTATAATATGATTTTCTCTTTGTCTAAAACTACAGACTTGAGCCTGGATGAGCCATTATTGCTGTCATACCACTGAGCCAGGGAACTCTGGGCTTCCCTGCGATGCCATGTTGCCTCTGATCTTCCACCACAAGGCCACCATGACAGAGGTCAAGTCCTACTGCAAGAACTGCCACTCCATCAGTGACTCACTTCCACTCACACTAACACCCATTCCCTCACCCTTGAAAGTTCTTTTTACTTCCCCTGTGTGAGTCCCTTATTACATTTACATGCACAGTTAAGGCGAGCTATGGTTATGTGGTTATGGTATGACTAGGCCATTTAATTATACCACTGTCCGTGTCTCATTATATAAGCACGTGGCGTTATGCCCCTTTTCAGGTGGCAATCCATTATATTGCTGGTTGATCAATTATATCACAATCCAAAGCGATCAATTAACAAGTTCCCTAGRAGCAAACTGATAGCATGTCGAGCGGTGAAAACATGGACAACTGTATATTTGGTATGTGCTGAACACATTACTTTTTGTACCAATAAGATGCATGCTAGCCCTGGTGTTTTGGTGTTACATGCAGGCAGAYGAGATTGCCTTCTTATTTAGGGCTTCATCCGCAATTATGCATTTTGTTCGACTTCTGGGTCAAAGCACCGGGACGTAATGATGGAGGGTGTGCAGAGCATCAAGGCCGATCTACATGAACGGAGTAGCTCACCTTCCAACCCCATTATCTGGATGTGCTTGACATTTGTTTTAAAAGATCGGTTTCAGTCTCACTAACAAAACTTGTCAGACTAACAGAACATCATGTAAACGACCTGACTGTGTTCATGCTCCGCCTTCCTTCAGTACACCCACAGTGTTGGAGAATACAGGCATGAATGCAAACGCTGAGTGCAGTACTACCTTTCTATAGTGGTGCACCGGATGGGAGTTGATCCATGATCCATGTGGATCAAGACTCATGGTTCGGCATGTACATGACCCACAGATTGATTGCTCATTTTTTTTATACTTGCGAGTTAATCTTAAATTGTTAACGATYGCAGCGTGAAAGACATTATTCTACCGATATTGCTTTTTAAGTAATGAATTACACAGAGCAGTCGTGTTCAACTGAACGAAGCATGTTGATCAGTCAACAACAATATCTAGCAGTGGAGCGGGAGAACTCGAAAAGCCTCCCGCGTCATTCAAATTGAATGTACTGTATGGGAGCATTTTGGCTTCCCTGTAAAATGTAATGATGATGGAAGAAGGTTGGCGGACAAAACACTTACAGTGTGTAGGCACTGTGGCATGAGAAAGCCGTATGAAAGCKMATCGAACGCCCATCTGAAGTGAYGTCACTTTGGTGTGCCGTCATGATGCAAACCGCGACAACCACAGCAACAGCTGCTCGCCGCAGCTGCATTTAAGCAACCGTTTKCACCAGAATCAGAGCGGACATGGGGATGTTTATCGCGGCARACATTGGGCCATAATCTGTTATGGAAAACAGAGGACTTAAAAACMTGTTGAAAGTGTTTAAGCCACACTACAAAATACCTTCACACACCCACTTTAGCATGAAGATCATGACGYGGACTTATCAGATGCATCCTCGATTGCATCAAGGTTTACAGAAATCTACGTAACTGTGACTGCTGACTACATCACAGCAGAGTGGGAGATGCTACAGACACGCCCCCTCTACGAGAGTCACACAAGCACAAATCCAGCACAGGTACTGACAGAAGCAGTAGCAGAGCAGACGTTGAAGAGGCACAATGCATGTAGCTATAGCCCAGTCAGTAAATGCGGTGACTGAAGCTGGACTGGGGCCACTGATATCTTGCTCTGCACATGTGATAAATTTAGCATGACAGTGTAATTACACTCACATTGCAAAGACGGCAAGACACTACCTTGCTGTGCCTGCCACTTCAGTTGCTAGTGAGAAGGTGTCCTTGACATAGGCAGGTGACATAGTGACTGCTAAGAGGTCTCCTCTCTGCCCAGAGAATGTGGACATCCTCGTCTTTTTGAAAAAAAAAAAAATTGTCATTGTAAGATTTGATCTGATTTCAGGTCTCAGGTTGTTTTTCACATGCTGCACTTTGACAACTGAGTATTGAGTATTTTATTTTTAAATTTTCTTTATTTAGCTGGTTATTTCTTAATTTTATTTTTTCTTAAACCCAAAAGTACCTTGCTTTTCGGTGTAATAAACGAAAAGCAAATTAAATTTGTCTTCTCCCCTTTTCTTGCCTTTTTTTGCCAAAAAATGATTCAACCCATGATTCAAAAACTGCAATACTCCTGCATCCTTCTTTTCCAGCGCCTTCTCAACTCCAGTCTGCTGCATCAAACTCACCAGTAATGAGGGTTTTATCTACACACCTTTGTGGACATCGCAGTGTAAGAGAGTTGAGAGTAATAGGCCTAGTCGCTATAGCATCCATCTTGTCAATAGAGACCCAGCTTACATATTATGTGCTGAAAGCTGAGGCAGGGGCCTATGAGAACCTCAAGTCCTGTCCATCAGTATCTGAGCACTGGCCACTCYAAGASAAGGTATTAGAGACCCTGGATCATGCACTCATCACACATGTGATAGGGATAGGGAAGAAAAGAGAAAGGTGACAACAAATTGGGCCCTTGCATGAAACCCGGAGGCAAAAGGCAAAACCAACTATTCCAATCTGCAAGCACTACMCTTTGGAACGCCACATCTCAGACCATACGGATAGATCAAGATATGCCCTTTATGTCTAAACTAACGGCAAACAACCTTCACCTTTTGATTCTGAATGTATGCAACAGCTGCAGTAACCAAATTGGTCCAACTATCACAGAACACATGAAACAGGTACAGAGTCTACAACCTACTACTGTACCAGGAGCCCAAGTGCTCCTCTTGCTTCCRGTGCAAACTGTAAGTTTCTGTCAATGACGGAAAATTTACACCATGAATTGTCACCTGCAATATCCCAGACAGTGCACACACAAGTATGATTTAATCTACTAAAAAATGTATTAATACARTTCCTTGCCAATCATTCTGAAAGCCATAAGGGCATACCCACAACTGAACACTGTACCACCTACTGTAGYAACAAGACCTGGGAATGGCGCCAGGTTCAAGTCCCACTACCACCAAGTTGTCCCTGTTGAGCCCTTGAGCAAGGCCCTTAACCCCAACTGCTCAGATGTATAATGAGATAAAAAAAAAAAAAAGAGTAAATCGCTCTGGATAAGGGCGTCTGCCAAATGCCTAGATGTAGACTAGTTGGCAAAGGTCTTGAAACCAAGCCAAATGCGGTTGGTCTAGTATGACTTTATATCTCCCCAGGAGTGATTATCTCGGCGTGGCACTCCCACATCTCTGAGGATATACAGTATGGGAGTTAGTAAGAATTGCGCAAAATCCTTGTATATGGGCTCATCAAGGAATTCACTAGCCCCTGGTCTAACTCCATTGTAGTAGTTTGAAAGCGGGATAGCAGCCTGGGGTTTTGCAATGATTCCAGAGTTTAGGAGTTTAATAGCTACCCCGTCCCCCTGAGTGAATGACTTAGCAGAGTACCATCTTTTACTGAAAAGAGGTAAGGAGCAGCTGGTTGAGTATTTAACATTAKTACCTCTTCCTCTTAGCATTACAGATTTGAGCCTGCTGTACAACCCATTCCCACAATGGAATCTGTCATTTCCCAGAAATTATGCATCACTGTCATTGTTCCACCATTTGAGATCCAATGCTACGCCAAGCTCCACATTTGTGTCAGTGTGTTTGTTTTCTGCCTCAGTCTGCCACAGTGCTGAAAAGAGAGAATTAATCATGTAGTGTAGAGGACAGAGAGAAATACACTTAGTGTTAAAAATTTCTTTTACTTAGTCATCACATACCATACTCTAGTACCGTAATGCTCATAAGCACTACATACTATTGTTATTGCTTAATACAATATGTAATTAATATTCAATATTTTGGAAATTCATATTTCCCTCGAGTGAGCTTTTAGTCTTGGATAATAAATTCACCAATATTTGAGTGTATATCAAGGAATTTAACCTTCATTCAGGATTTCTGGCTTCTCGCTTCACCAGTGCTACAAAACAAACAAACCCTTAATTACTGTCATTCCTCCAATCTGTCAGGACGAAAAACATCCTCGGTGCTCTGTCTGACATTATGAAGAAGATAATTGTGGAGGGAATGAAGTAGACACTTATTTTACCCTGCAGTCGAAAATTGCACCACTGCATACAGAGAAATCACATCCATCAACTTTTAATTACTGAATGGCATTTTCCTATCTCRGTCACGCAAATTCATAATTAGAGGAAACGTTTCCCMCTTCCATTTGAAGATTAATGGAGGCATTTCTGGTAGGATGTAACGAATTTAAGAGGAAAATAAGGCTAAAAGGTCCTGTCATTATATTTGTTTAATATTTATTTAAAAGAATTTTAATCACTTTGTGGCCAACTGCTGATAAAAATCCACTTAAAAAATATTCACTTTAATCTTAAAAGTATGCATAAAGACATACAGTAACGAGAGACACACATCAAAGACGTATAAACAAGGTATCTCTACACCAGTCTCCATTCATTAGAAGCATTTGTGGCTGTAGTACCAGGGCTTTTGAATACATTGTTGCTAAGCTGARGACATCCATCTACCCTTCTGCCCTTCAAGAATTTTACTTTGCATCTTGCKCTGCTGGGGACAGCAGTCAGGCTCCCTAGTCTACTACGGACGTTTTTCTCTCCCCTTGATATGTAGTGTAATGTACGKCTAACCGGATAAGAGCTGCCAAATGCATAAATGTAAATGTAGCGTACATTGCTCCCCCTATGGCCTAATGGCGATGGT
>QMIH01002731.1:44109-53630 GCA_003987875.1 Clarias batrachus | reverse complement strand
ATTGGATAGATCCCTCCAAGACTGTGTGTGTGTGTGTGTGTGTGTGTGTGTGTGTGTGTGTGTGAAGGGTTAAGATTTATATAAAAATCAGGTTTAACTCTGTGAGTCTCCGGTGCTCAGCTCTCACTGGTATAATCAACATCCGTGCACGTGTGTACTGTTTACTATAACACTGTGACCTTGTGTGTGTGTGTGTGTGTGTAAAACATATTTTATTGTGTGTCTGTATGCGCGTGTGTACAGTGCGTGTGTACTGGTTATTATAACACACGTGTGCGTGCGCGTGTAAAGCAAAAGAAAGTCTCATTTAGAGATGTTAAAGATCCATTTTCTCTCTCACTGCACTGCGCAGGTCATTGGACACCATGTCCCTTCACACACACAGCCCTCATACCCTCATCTTTTCACACACACACACACACACACACACACACTCTAACTGAAACTCTGCTCTGTCGCGATTCTTTTCAAAGGTAAAGTCAACTCAAATGAGAGAGGGGGAAGGGTTACTGTGTAAGTCAAGAAGAGGGAGAGGGGAGGGGCTCATTCATCCTCTCCTTTTCCTTTAGCTTCACACACACACACACACACACACACATGGCACCTGCACACACAAACAGAAACACTTATCTGTCTGGATTTATTTTTTTAAAGGTAAAGTGCAGCTTGCACTGTCACCCTGCACCTCCAGGGTCCAGGTTTAATTCCCACCACAGGGTCTGTGTGTCTGTGTGTGTGTGTGTGTCGTCTGGGATAGACTCCAGGCCCGTGACCCTGTACAGTCCGATGATTGAATAAATAATATGAAGATTTTATTAATACAACATCATTCAATGTTTAAATATCTGACATTTCTACTTTACACTCGACTTTGTTCTGTTCTTCTTGCATCCACTCATGCAATTTAACAGCCAGCCAAACTCCATCCATAAGGTACAGACGAGTCAGGATTCATTTTTTTGTTTGACGTTTAAGAAGATACCAGGTACCTTATGAATTAAGAGTAAAACTAAAAAAAATGTTTTTTAAAAGCAAATAAACAATAATCAGAAGGCAAAGAAAACCGCAAGAAATACTGATCTAGTAGGCTAGGCTAATAGCTAATGGCTATCCCCATATTGAAGCTTTGAATAAACATTATTACAAATATATTCAAATACATATAATTAAGTATTATATAATAAAAACATTAAGTTGCAGAAGATGCGTTTATAAACACTAAGCAGAGGATGGCATCCAAACACTGAAGTGACTCTAACAGCATGTAGAACTCTACTCGCTTTTTCAAGTAACTGCCACTAGGGGGCAGCAAAACTATATTAACAACCCTGGAGCGGAACAATGTTGTGTGTGTGTGTGTGTATATGATCTAAACACAAATGCATATTTTATGAGGATTATTAGTAAAACATAATAGTAAGTAAGTTTATTTCATTAGAGCCCGAGCACTACAGGACTCTCTTGTTTTTCTAAGGACTTTTTTTTCACCCTTTTGGACTTTTCAGAGTCTTAACATGCTCAAAAACTCATGACAATTGGCAGACAGGTTGGAATCTGCTGCCATTAGGTTTCCAGTCAGTTATTTTGGGTCGTTCGCAAACAGCACCCGATGGATTTTGATATACTCCTCCTAGGAGACTTATACGATCGCCACCAAACCGGGCCGACGTGATCTAAAGACCTAAAGATCTCAAACCGTTCAGCCGTGATGAGCCTTAAACTTGAACACTGAAAAATGATTAATAACTTTGTGTGTGGCTTTATATTGAGTGACATCACATTCAGTGACGTCATAGTGTGAGGCTTTTTTCTAGCATCTGCGGTCTATTCCACACACACAGACACACACACATAGAAACACATACATCACACATACACACACACACTACAAATGTTAACGCTCTCACATGCTCACAGCACACACACGCACACACATATACACTAAAGGAGTGAGACACATTGAGGCGGTCTTTCAGGAAAAATAAGAACCTTTTTGTTTTCTCACACACAAAGAACATATGAATCAAAGTTTCATCTAATACATCACAGAAAGAACATTTATTCTCTACCTCCAAATATCTAGACAAAACTGAGTTTAGCGGGTAAATCTTGTGGAGAATCTTCCAATGAACATCCTTTTTGTTTGTTGGAGGTGCAGTGTGTATTAGGAATAAGCCAGGCTTTATGCCAGTTGATATCTTGAGTATAAGATCTCCAATAAAATTTCCCTCTTTGAGTTTGAAAAATCCAGCGAATGTGTTTGTTATTGCATTTCCTATCGGTTATATTAATACCATTTAGATGTGTGTAATTCTTTATCAGTTACTGGAAGTCCACAGAGAGTCAGGAACTGTTCGTATGTAAATAAAGAAAGAATGTTACAAATGTTATTGTCAAACCATCTGAGGAAAAAAGATTTATTATGAACCTGAATTAGTTCATTGTTCCAAATGAGAAAAACAGTTTTCAGACAAGAAGACACTGCTGGTGAACTCTGGATAAATTAATTTGTAATTTATATGAATTTATATTAGAATGTACATTATAAGACAAAGGAGAGACCATCTATCATATTAAACATGTTATTTGGAATAAAGGACCATAAGGAATTACAATGAGTGAGACATGACGGTAATGTGAGTCTGAGTAACTTCCGGTTGTTCAGTGACGTAGTTCCGCTCGTGGATGCGCTGTGTAGCACGGAGTAGTGGCTAAGCTAAAGGCTGAGGGAGAGAGAGAGAGAGAGAGAGGTTAGCTCCGAGGCTAACAGCATGCGCGCGCTGCGGAAGCTGCTCGGTTACTCGGCCGCTGTGGTGTCGCTGCTCGCCGGATACACCGCGTGGAGGAGCCTCGGGCCCGCGGAGCAGCGCAACCGGGAACTACTGCAGGTACACACACACACACACACACCTGGTCCTACCCCGCACCTGACTCCGTGTGTGTTAGAGCAGGGTTCTCTCAGGAACCCCTAAAATAGCATTCAGTCCATCGAGGACACACAGAACTGTGCCAAAGTCTAGGCACCCTATCATTTATATACCTTTGAATCAGAGGGGTGTTCAAGTCAAAGCGGGACTTTCAATTGCACAGAATAACAGAACACAGGTCTGACAGTTCACAGTTACACTAAAGCACTTGTCCCAGTGTCACCAGTGCCTAAACACCAGGTTTTCACTGCCTGCTTCATGTATGAAACACCGGCCTCCCAGGAACTCCATTAATAACCCAAACATGTGGAAATGACCTGCAGCGAGGTCAGGACTGTACGGGGGACATGCCAGTATCTCCCAGCCGAGTTCCTATAATGTGTGAGTGGTGTTGGTTAACGAGTGTGTGTACATTGTAGGTTTATTTAACAGCTGAAATGGTAGAGAAATTAAATGTTTGTGTGTAATCATGTTTAAGTGTATTTTGGATGAGCATCTTCAGGAGGATGACTTCGTGTTCTCTGATATTAAACCCAGAGTGTTTACATGAGCATTGATCTTTGCAGAGTGCGCCTCACTGCGGCTGTCTTTGGGTCACTTCTGTAATTAACATGCTTTCGTCTGTTTGTCCTCCATTAGAACCTGCCAGAGTTAAACCCAAAGCGGATGGACGAGAGCAAGAGGAGAAACGCTCAGATCATGGAGCTGCTCAAGAATGCTGCAGAGACCAACGACAACATCGCTCGCACCTACGGCAGACAAAAATAACCACAACCACCCAAAGTGTAACCCCGTCTACCCTGTCACCACACACACAGACTGCAGGTGTGCAGGAGCTCCGCTGTGGTGCTGATGAGGCTGTGAGGAGCTCCACACCGACCGCTCTAATGGGTGTTGGAGAAACACCTGTAAATGCCAATATATACTGTGTATATAGCTGTGTGTGTGTGTGTGTAAGAGAGAGAGACAGAGAGAGAGAGACTCCCCTCTACCACTCTCTTGTCATTCGATAAACTCAAGCAGATTAATTGATTAAAAGCAGTAAATTAAATGTTGATTTATGAGAAATCACCTTAACAATAAAAAACCTGTACAGAATCTCTGTGGGAGAATGAATTAATAATTAATAAATTTGTATTTGTAATTTGTAGATTTAAAAAGAAATGTTTTTACTTCATAAGGAGATTAGTTTTGATTTGTTGTGTTTCTTGTTTATGGTTATATATTTGTTGAAGTGTAAAACGAAGGTCCTGCGCAGACAGTGCGCACAGCTGACGCGCGCGCGGTGAGTGAGTGAGTGAGTGACGTGTTTCCGGTGTGTGAGGTCAGAGTGTCAGTGTTACGGCGACGGTGCTGCTGCTCGGTTCCCGAGTGTATCCGTGAGTCGGGTTGTTCGATGTCCGCGCGCTCACCGGAAGTGTCCCGGAGCTGTTGGAGTTGCCGGTGTCTCTCCGGAGGCGCGCTGCTCTGTTCCGCGGGGTGGGTGTACCTGGGCGCGCGCTCATCACTGCACCGTGGAGCAGCGCGCGGGAGACTGGCGGGGGCACTGCAGCTCGCGTTCTCAGCGGGTAACACACACATACGCGCGCGCACTGTACCCAACACCCCCCATCCTCCCCCCCTCCCCCTCCCGACTGCAGTGTTCTGTGAAATTCTCCAGAGCTGCAGCGCGCGCAGCTCAGTTAGACCGTTAGTGTTTATTATTTATTTAGTTTCATAAAGCGTAAGATTAATGTAAATGATGTAGATGTCATGGGTTGATTTGCATATTGATATAACAGTCCTGATTATTTGCACGAATCATTTTTTTGTTTTCTAATCACTGACTCCGCGTGACGTCATCATCTGCGCCTTTGACCCCGCCCCATCGTGTGCTGCATTTTCACATCAATACAGAGTGAGCAAAAAAATGTATATACACTTCAGGAAAACAAAGATTTGTTTAAATATTTGAATGCAAATATTACTTATATAAGATTTTTTTTATATTGATTGATGTATACAATAATATTAATAACATGATATACTTTACTCTAGTTTTCTTTACCTGAAGTGTGTATAAATATTTTGTCTGACTCTGTATATTAACATTTCATCTTCGTTTGATATGTTGGTAAAATTACACTTTCTATCTCCCTCTGTGTGTGTGTGTGTGTAGGTTTGGCGCTGTGGGGAGTTGTGATCCTTGTGGATCCCTGGAACAAAAACCATCAGAAACCAACAGGTCCATGATGAAGGAGGGGATTATGGGAGGTGTGCAGTGTGCACAGGCCCTGAAGAGTGTGTGTGTGTGTGTAACGTGATGGTGTGATAAATGTAATAAATAATAAACGCGTTAAAGTGATTGCAGTGTTTATTAGCAGCTTTAATATGCACACATCAGGAGCGGAGGTGACGTCTTAATCTACAGCAACGATTAAGCTACGTTTTCATTTAAATGTTGATTTGTTCATGATGTCATCGCACTTGATTCTTGCGAGAGCTGAGAGTGATCTGATATGTGGGTGTGTGAGTCTCACACCCCTGGAGTGAGTGAGTAAGAGTGTGATGGCAAACATTTCACTCTTAACTCCAGCAGAACAGCTGCTTCTCACGACATTTAAACACCAAAACACACCCGAACCTGTGTATAAGTCTGACTTTGAAATACACACCAAGCTTACACACCAAGCTTACACACTCTGCTTCTCTAATTTCCAACACAAATATATAATGAAATCATTCATACACTAACTCTATATACATCACTTCTCTATAACAGCTTGTTCATAAATTTAACACTGCAGTGCGAACTGAACACCTGCTGGATCTCCCCAGGCATCACCTGGTTCTACACCAGGAAGAACTTTATTATAGATACTGTATCTGACTGCTTATAGTTAGTAACACAGTGTAAGGATCTATACAGCAACGGAAACTTCAAAGCACTTTTGTAAGTCGCTCTGGAAAAGAGAGTCTGCTAAAAGTAAATGTTATAGATTACTATAATAAAGTATAATGTAAGATTAGTAGTTTAATAATATTTTAAAAAAACTTTAAATGTAATTAGAAATATTAGAGCGACTGAAAAAAATATTTAATTATTAGTGCCCGTAGTGTGTGAATAAGTGTGTGTGTGTGTGTGTGTGTGTGTGTGTGATGATTGGCATCCTGTCCGCCTCGTGCCCTAAGTCTCCTGCGATAGGCTCTGCCCCGTGCTGACCCTGTATGCACTGAGTGAGTTCGGGGCGACACAGGCAGACCCGAGACTGTGCAAGCGGTGCTGCTCAATAACAGACACAGAATGTCCGAAATATCACCACATTCACACTGAATTCTTCAACAAATTCAATTAAATCAACTTTCATTTTATACTTTTTTAAATTTTATATACATTTCTTTATTGTTACTCTTTCTATACTTTTTTATTATCTACTGTTATTATCTTGTGGCTTATCGCTGAGCTTTGGTGATACGAATGTAAATATTTGTCATCTCAGTAAAACACCTTTGAATTTACTATCTTGAGTGTCTGTCCCTCCTGCAGCACCTTTATTGCCCTCTAGAGGGCAGCACACCCTTTGGAACGCGATATACATCATTTTACATACCATGTGCCTGGTTCAGTGTGTCTGTGCGCATGCGCAGAGCGGAACAACATGATGGCGGCCTCCATGCGCAGCGTCTGTGTGACTCTCAGTAAAAGTGTGTGGAGTGAAAACAGATTCTTCTCTTCAGTCAGGAGGATTCAGACTGCGGCAGCCCGCTCACAGGTCACTCCTCTCACTCCGCTCACAGCTCACTCCTCTCACAGCTCACTCCGCGCTCATGCTCCGCGGGTTTCTCGCCGTTAGCTTCATGCTAAGTGTGTGTGTGACATTAGCCGAGGATCTCGTGTGTTTGTGTGATTATTAGACACACTGCTGTAATAAACACCTGCGACAGAAGAGGAAGAAGAAGCTGTTTTGACTTTTTCACATTTTCAGATTCTCTCTTTAATTCAACTAATAAACTCAAAGTAAAGTTTAGTTTAGTGTTTTATCTTCTGTCTGATTTAAATCCTCTACAGAATATTAAAATCAAATCATCTAAGTTTTATGATTTTATAAACTTACAGTTAATTACACAAATTATCTGGCGTTACAGCAGGCTGGTTTTTAGCGTCATTTTATTATATGACTTTTATTAGAATTAATTCATAATCAATTAACTCAGTATTATTGTTTACAAGAGCAAATAGTCTAAACCTGTTTAAATTAAACACCGTCAAACTCATGAGATTAATTGAATCTAGTTTTTTAAAATGTAATAATTTATTCAGAGTGTCAGGATTGTGTGTGTGTGTGTGTGTGTGTGTGTGTGTGTGTGTGAGACAGAGAGAGAGAGAGAGAGAGGTTTATCAGCATCATTAGAGGAAATATAATGTTTGATTAAAGCAGCAATAAACTCATTATTAGTAAACGTGGCGCTATGATGATGTCATGTTTTGTGGGCGTGGTTTAGACACACAGCAGCTTGGATGCAGGAGGTTCTGTGATTGAGAGCACAGACGAATTCTGCTTCGTGGAGCGACTGATTCCTCCGGCATGCGTTCCACCGCCACCCAGACATGCTGGCCCCGCCCCCTCAGGATGGACCCCGCCTTCAGGTACTTTAATCTGCACTTCCTGTTACCCCCTAACAACACTTGTAATCCTCCTTCCCCTGCGCTGATGAGTTTCTTTACTTCAGAAACTCCTCCTTCGCTGCCCTACACCATCCGCCGCTCCAGAATGCACAACGTTCCCGTTTACTCCGACATCAAACACGGAAACCAGAAAAACACCGTCGTGAGGAAGGTGGAGGGAGACATCTGGGTGGGTTTACAGCTCCTCCTGAGTGCTGCTCTGTCTTTGACTCTCGGAGTCTCTGTGTGTGTTATGAGGTCTCACACACCGGCTGTTTGTGTTTCAGGCTCTAAATAAAGATCTAAAGGAACATCTGCAGGAACTGACAGGCAGAGAGCCGGCCACCAAGGTCAATGAGGTCACCATGAGCATCCGCATTAAAGGCCAGTTTGATACGGAACTGAAGGAGTGGCTGCTGAAGCTGGGCTTCTGATCCATGCAGAATTATTATTATTATTATTATTAATAAACGCTAATAAGATTTAATACAGAACAGCTCTGAGTGTTTAACACCAGTTGTGTTTCCTGATGTGTACAGCTGCTTGAAAATAAAGTTACATGGCTAAACAGACACTGCGCTTTATTGCTGACCGTTCACACCTCACCCCGCTCTCACTTCTCACTTTAATACACGTCACCGAGGGTTAAAGAGTTTGTAGAAAGAGTTAAAAGTTTAAATCTAATAATAATCTGCTGATCTTTAATGTAATGAGTGATATTATTATGATTATGATTATTATTATTATTATTATGATTTGAGGTTGAAGTCCACGTCCATGTCTGTGTGTCTCTGTACAGCAGAACTCTCTGTCTCACTTATTAATAGACAGAAATCACATTCTGTAAGGTTGAGTATCTGACGCCTTGTTTACACTAAGTTGTACTTCTTTGGTGCTCAGACAAATACACTCGCTGTTCGGTAATCGGAGAGAGAATCACAGATGAGAAATGGAAAAAGTCGATCAGATAAAGATGAAGTTTTGTCTTAAAACCACTCCAGCGTGTTCAAATTCACTTCTATCACTTCAGCGCTGTTATTTCAGCCAAAGTGAAAATATGAACTAATCCCAGTCAAAATATTCACTTTATCTTTTCTCATTAATATCTATTGCTGCAGGTGTTTGTTTACATTGAGATGGTAGCGCATTAAGATAAGATAAAATATTCCTTTATTCATCTCACAGTGGGGAAATATCTTTGTTACAGTAGCGAGGAAAGAAAAAAAATGGGCAAATAAAAAAGTGTATAAATACAAGAGAAAAAGTAAATAATTGCCCTTTAAAACAAACAAATTGCACAGGGGTAATATTGCACAGTTTAAAAAGTCATCATTGCTAATATTGCAGAGTTTAAAATGTTATTGCACAGTTCTGTTGTAATGAATTTCACTTGGATAATGTTGCCGTTTCAAATGGTGCTATTGCACCCAAAGCTAAAATATTATAGCTGTGATGTAAGATAGTAATGTAATGTCATGATTAAGATATTGTAATTATTGTAAAAATTCTGATATTGTAACATTATATAGCGGTGTATAACACTGTGGAATATGGTGACCTGTTCGTTGAGATCAGCTCTGATTGTATAGTCTAACACCCACAGGGAGAAAAGGCCTTCGATATTGCTCCTTCAGACACGTGGGGTGTATCAGTCTGTCGCTGAAGGAGCTGCTCAGAGATGTAACTGTTTCGTACAGGGGGTGAGACTCAAATAGCCAGCAATGATGATAGCTCAGTGATGATAGCTGATCCTCCTGTCTCTCACCTCCTGTGCAGTGTCCAGGGGAATCCCCAGAACTGAGCTGACCTTCTTAATCAGTTGGTCCAGTCTCCTCCTGTATGCAGTAGAGATGCGGCTGCACCACCAGACCACTCCAGAGAATATGGCTGATGCCACCACTGAATCAGAAAAGGGTCTTCAGTAGTTGCTCCCTGAACTCCAAAACCTT
>QMIH01002731.1:34109-39109 GCA_003987875.1 Clarias batrachus | reverse complement strand
ACAGGAACAGTGTTGTGTGTCGAGTGTGTTTGTAAACCCCATCGAGCTCCATGATGAAACTGTCTCTCATGAAGACCAAAACTTACTGCTGCAGAGGAGACGTTCATTTAGAGTCACCAGCCTCAGAAATCACCAATGAACCTCAAGCAGCAGCTCAGATTAGAGGCGTTATGAAGCTTCACAGAGCAGAAGGAGCAGATACACATCTCAATATCAACTGTTCAGAGGAGATGAGTGTGTGTTTGGATAACAGCGCAGTGCTGATATTGTTAGATCTTAGAAACCATAGATCACGATGTCTTGTTAGAGCGCCTTCAACAGTGGGTTGATATTTCGGGTACTGTATTGAAATGGTTCTCATCGTTTATGAATTCTAGAACCTTCTGTGTTTCTTTTAATGAATCATCGACTGCTCCAGCACTTCTTCTGTATGATGTTCCCCAATTAAACAACATAATAACAAAATATGGGGTCTCTTATCATTGTTACGCCGATGACACGCACCTTTATCTGCCCTTAAAATTTGGAAATCCAGAATCGTTGCAACCCTTAAAGTTTTGTTTATGTGACTTAAAAAAATGGGTGTGTGTTTTCAATCTAAATGAGTCTAAGACTGAGGTATTATTATTTGGATTGTTGATTGTTGAAATTCTCACCCCCGCCCTGGGACCACCGTCACCCCATATTAGATCACATGTGGAGAGTCTAAAGTGAGGGGCTGTTTTTCTTTCAATGGTTTTGAGGCGTTGGTTCAGGCTTTTATTTCTTCAGGCTTAGCTTAGGGAAACGCACTACATTACGGGGTCAGTCACTCGGCTCGAGCTCGTCTGCTGTTGGTTCTTGTCATATGACTCTGATTTTAGTTTCGTTACCTTGGTTGCCGGTGGAATATCGAGTTATATTTAAAATGCTTTTATTTGTTTTTAAGGCGATTACGGGGGTAGCGCCTGAATGTTTGAGTGATTTGATTGATTCATACTGTCCTCAGAGAGCACTTACATCATCTGATCAACTTCTGCTTACAATCCCGAGAAGTCGAACAGGAGGGAGGGGTGACTGTGCTCGTCTGTGGCCGTTCATGTCCGTTCAGCTCACAGTATTCACATACATATCTGTTTACTGAGGCTTTTAAACTTGTAGCGTTTTTATTGGTATTTTGATGTTTCTGTTGTTTTTAAATAATTTCTCTTTATTTTTATGTAAAGCACTTTGGTCAACTATCGGTTGTTTTAAATGTTCTATATAAATAAATTAATAAACTAACTAACTAAACGCCTTCAGTATTGTTTTACAGTGTAGAAAGAAATAAACTTCATGGAGTTAGTTGGGGTGTACAAATTTTTGACTATGTATATACACACACACTGCACAGACCCTGAGCTGAGACTTTTATCCCTGAAGAGTGAAAACATCGTTTCTGTTTCAGTTCTTTTAAAAAGTTTTATTTTACACTCAGTCGGTTCTTCATCTGATGAGAATACTGATGTGTGTGTGTGTGTGTGTGTGTGTGTGAGACTGACCACAGGGCAGAGACCACGCTAGTGCCATCAGAAGGTCTCCCAGGTAATTGGGGTGTCTGACGAACCCCCACCATCCCGACACCAACAACCGCTTTCCTGTTGCCGTGGCGATTGTTTCTAAATCTACAACATTAACATGAAAGAGCTCAGAGCTGTACAGGCTCCTCTGTTTGGGTGTACTTGTGTGTGTGTGTGTGTGTGTATGTATTCGAGACTCACGCCGGACGCTGCTGTGTGTCGGGTCTCTCCTGAAGCGGTTCTTCTCAGAGTTGGACCTGCGGAAGACGTAATATCCGATTCCTGAAAGCAGAGAGAGGTGTGTGTTGTGTGTGAGCGCTCTGCAGTGTTGTGTCTGTCGTGAGGGGTGTGGCTTAAATTACCGTTCAGCAGGATGATGGCGAGGGCACCGAACGGAGTGAGAGTGTGAGGGTGCGACACTAGAAAGGCTGCCTGGAGGCTGTATGTGAACGGAACCCAAACCAGGTCACCGAACGCCAGCATGAAGCCGAAACCATCGTGCACAATGTCCATGGTGCTCAACACTGCCTCCTGCAGGGCACGCACACACACACACACACACACACACACACACACACACACACACACACACACACACACACTCCAGGGTAAGAGCACAATGCAATAACTGCACCCTGTACAGTAAATATAATAATATTCCACAATGAACAATCACAAATCACTGTGCAGTGTCCCCGTGTAGTACACAGTGTCCCCGTGCAGTGTCCCCGTGCAGTGTCCCCGTGCAGTGTCCTCACTTCGTTCCACAGAGCGTCGGTGACGTAGAGGAGTTGGAAGGCGTTGACCAGCAGCATTGACACTGACGGAGATCCTCTGAGCTCCACTTCCTTCATCAACATCACTGCATTCAGCACCACCTAACACACACACACACACACACACACACACACACACACACACAGTAGATAAGGGTATGTGTTTGTGTTTACACTGATGGACACAGACGTGTGTTGATGAACATGTTTCTAGCTCTAGTTCATATTTTATCATGTGTCCAAGTATATATAGAGTGTGTGTGTGTGTGTGTGTGTGTGTTTTCTCACCCAGCCAATTAATCCTGGCCGCAGCTCACAAAAGTATTTCAGATCGAATGAGCCGATGCGCGGGTTTAACTCCCGTCCCATAAAGAAATCATACACAGGATGACCTACATACACACACACACACACACACACACACACACACACACACACACACAGTGATGGTGGTTAACAGTGTGTTGCAGTATAAGGTTTTATGTAAAGCTCCGTTTCCCATCATGCCCCTGTGCGCTCACCTGTGTTTCCCCCGAGCGCCAGTGCGTGTGCAGGAGCCCAGAAGGAGCGAGTGTACAGGTAGAGAGAGAGCAGGAAGGCCACGCCCACTGCACACACCGCCAGCGGCACCATCAGCTCATAGAGGAGTGCCAGGGGTACGCCCACACCCACGCACACACACACCAACACCGTCGTCACACACAGCGCATGGAACCCTAAAACACACACACACACACAGCAATGCTGCCGTGACACACAGCACTGTGGGATCTGTAGTGCAGCATGAAGGAGAACCTCGTTACCGTTTATCGGATATTTCAGTCTGCTTCCGTCCCTGAGAACTAAACCCTCTGACACCTGGAGAGAGAAAACACACTGCGTTCTCTGTGTACACACACTGAGTGTGTATGCGTGTGTGTGTGTGTGTGTGTGTGTGTGTGTGCTCACCTTGCCGACTGGGAGCAAGTAGAGCAGAATGTGTGTGCTGATCCACACGGTGATGATGAACACGGCCCGGGGGTCATAGAGGTCAGAGTGGGGGGGCAGTGGGGGGGGCCAGCGCAGCACAGCGCCCTCCTCAGACACACACACACTCAGCAGGAAGAGCACAGTGACGGGGAGGAGCACTATTATACATGCAGCACCTACACACACACACAAATGCCCCGTTCACATCTGCCATTAACGTCCATCCTGTGTGATGAGACTGAGTTTGTGTGTGTGTGTGTGTGTGTGTGTGTGTGTGTGTGTGTGATCTGAAACTACATCACAGGAGCTCTCTGCAGACACTCACCTGTCACCACCAAGCTGGAGCACCTGGGACTCAGCTCATCTCTGTGTCAGTGGATCTCCAATTTCCTAACTGACAGACCACAGGCAGTAAGGATGTGTGGACACGTCTCAGCCTCCCTCACTCTCAGCACTGGAGCACCACAGGGTTGTGTCCTGAGCCCCCTGCTGTACTCTTTGTACACCTATGACTGCGTAGCCTCTACCACCTCCACCACCATCATTAAGTTTGCTGATGACATGGTTGTGGTGGGCCTGATCACTGACAACGATGAGACGGCCTACCTGAAGGAGATTGGAAATCTAGAGAACTGGTGCCAGAGGAACAACCTCCTTCTAAACGTCAGCAAGACGAAGGAGCTGATAGTGGATTTTAGTACTAAGCAGGAGAGGAACTACCAGATCCTGTCATCAACGAGAGACCAGTGGAGAGAATGGACAGATTCAGATACCTCGGTGTCCACATCATGCAGGACCTGTCATGGGAAAGGCTCAGCGTCTCTACCACCTCAGACGTCTGAGAGACTTCAGACTGCCCTCTAAGGTGCTCAGGAACTTTTACTCCTGCATCACCGGGGGCATCCTGACGGGAAACATCTCAACCTGGTTCAGGAACAGCACCATGCAGGACAGGCGAGCCCTACAGAGGTGGTGAGATCAGCTGAAGGCATCATCTGTACCGAGCTCCCTGACCTTCAGACGATCTACAACACGCGGTGCTGGACCAAGGCCAGGACGATAGTGAAAGACCTCAGTCATCCCAGCGATGGACTGTTCTCTCTGTAGCGTTCAGGACAGTGATTCCACTCCCTGAAGGCCCACAGGCTATACGGACTCTCAATCACAACACTCACATGCTTACACACCTTGCAGACCTCAGGACTGCGAACTTTTACTTCTTACTAGGACACACAATCCGTTTACACATGGAACATTTGCACACTGTGAACTTGAACTGCAGCCTTGCACTTTATCCTGCCAATAACTGACACTACATTATACTTCTATTATATTTAACTATATTCATTATATTTTTCTATTTTTATTAGATATTCTTTAACTTCTTTATATTTATCTTATTCTACTATTTTATTTTCATTTTTATTCTTATTGCTGTATATTACGTAAATTTGTTTCTTTATTTTTAAATCTCTTATTTCTTTTTTGTTGTAGGTCAACAGCAGTCGTATAAGCATTTCACTTATATCATACTGTGTATGACACACACACACACACACACACACACACACACTCTGTCTTACCCATCACTCCGCCAAACTCTGTGTCAGTGGTGTGTGCTGCTTTGTGTTTGTTGGACTTCATCCTGTTTAAATGAGAGCAGAAAGCACACACACACACACACACACACACACACACCCACACACACAGTTTGTTT
>QMIH01002731.1:16286-26457 GCA_003987875.1 Clarias batrachus | reverse complement strand
GAGTCTAATCTAACATCAGCGGTTTAATCTAACATGAGGAGTCTAATCTAACATGAGGAGTCTAATCTAACATGATGAGTCTAATCTAACATGATGAGTCTAATCTAACATCAGCGGTTTAATCTAACATGATGAGTCTAATCTAACATCAGCGGTTTAATCCAACATGATGAGTCTAATCTAACATCAGCGGTTTAATCTAACATGAGGATTCTAATCTAACATTGTGTTGCCCTTAAGGCACTTGTCTTAATAAAGTTCATTTAATTTATTTAGTTTTGAAATGTTGTTATATATTGTTATTGTATGAATGAATATTTTCATGGTTGTGTATCGTTAAAGAGTAAAAAATATATATATATGTATATATACGTATATCGCCGCTAAATGCTACTTCCGGTTTCCGGTGTGGAACTTCCGGGTCCGGTTTTGCGTCGTTTACAGAGGTTCATGTGCAGTACGTTGGCGTGCACTTAAATCGGTTGCCATCCATGATGAGGCATTAGGCAAGGAACGCCGTAAGTGTTTTATTGCATTATTTTATGTGCCTAAGTTAAGATGTTTATATTATTTTGTTATACAAAAGCACATTGTTTGTAAATTTGTTACACTTTATATTTGTATGTACTTAGAGTGCATATTTATGTTACAGTTTTCACCATTCTGTGAAGAGATTAAACACTTCAAACTACTCTAGGTTCTTCATTGATGGTTTAGCTTGGTGTTTCGATATCATTGAAAACACTACAAACATGAGGAGTCTAATCTAACATGAGGAGTCTAATCTAACATGAGGAGTCTAATCTAACATGAGGAGTCTAATCTAACATTAGTGGTTTAATCTAACATGAGTCTAATCTAACATCAGCAATTTAATCTAACATGATGAGTCTAAACTAACATCAGCGGTTTAATCTAACATGAGGAGTCTAATCTAACATGATGAGTCTAATCTAACATCAGCGGTTTAATCTAACATGAGGAATCTAATCTAATGTCAGGAGCCTAATTCAATGTTAGGGGTCTAATCTAATCGCAGAAGTCTAATATAAAATTAAAAGTTTAATCTAACATCAGAGGCCTAACCTAAAGCCAGGAGTCTAACCTAACACTAGGGGTCTAATCTAACTACAAAAGTCTACTCTAACGTCAGGGTTCTAATTCAACATCTGGAGTCTAATCTGAGTCTGCCTTGTCAGAAACTTGTCCACATGTGAACACCCCCATTACTGACTGGTGGTATCTAATGATAATATTTATGTGCTATACACTGTATATGTATGTGTTTATGTGTGTGTTTACATTTAATTAAGCTTTTGTCTTAAAATGAGTCTAATCTAACAAGCAAATTCTGTGTATTAAAAGGAACAGAGCTCAAAAAAGAGTGGCGCTATTACATCATCACTCTCTACCGCTCTTTGTGCAGAACCGTGTGTACAGAACCAAGTGAGGAACATTCTGCATCACATTCACGTGTCATCGCTGGACACACCTGGGCAGGTTCTATAGAAATTCCATAAATGTTCAATTCATAGCTGGTCTCAGTACTGGGCTAATTTTATAGAAGTGCAAACCTCTATAAAAGCAGAAGTTTTAGCAGGTTGCTGGTTTGAATGACAAGACAGAAAAACATAAGCAGTGGTCTTGGAGAAGTAATTGTTGCTGGACATAAATCTGGAAAAGGTTGATAAACCGTTCCCAAACAATTTGCTGTTCAACTTAAACCTAAAAAATGTGGAGCGTATTCAAAATGGTTGTATTCAAGTTGTATCTTCCCAGGAGTGAACATCCCAGTACATTCCAAGGTCAGACCATGCATTGCAAAACCCAAGAGCTACATCGCTACAGCTTATTATTATTATTAATTATTATACATATTAACGTCAACTAACATCTGTTAACAACTATTATATTGAACTTGCAGCCTCCTAACACACAGTATGAGTGCAGATCAATCCCTGCTCTCCGTTATCACCCAGATGAGGATGGGTTCCCTGGTGAGTCTGGTTCCTCTCAAGGTTTCTTCCTGTTACCATCTCAGGGAGTTTTTCCCTCAGCACCGTCGCCCTCGACTCGTTTATCAGGGACCATCTGATCATTCTGATTCACACACACTCACATCTCACACACACTTCTGTCATTCTTTTGATTGTGTAAAGCTGCTTTGCAACAGTAACAATTGTTAAAAGCGCTGTTCAAATAAAAATGAATTGAAAAAAAAAAGACTCAATGAGAACGGTTTGCATGGAAGAGTTGGCAGAGGAAAGTCTCTTCTGTCTAAAAAGAACACAGAAGCTTATTAAAAATGCTTATTAAATCTACAACCTCACTATCTTTCCACTGACCACCTACATCAATGTCTGCCGTTGTGATCTTCCCGCGTCCTCCATTGTGACATCTGAATGTCTGATTTTCAATGACATAAAAATCGCATGAAATGCGACAGATAATATTTATTATGCTTTTACACAAAAACAAACAGACTTAAATAAGGGGGTACTAACTTTTACACATGACTGTACGTTACGTTTATAAGAAAATCACATTTATAAGAATGGACGAGTGTACGCTCTGAGTGACTCTGCTGAGGCCAGACTGTGATGTCTAGACGACTGGGTCAGAGCGTCTCAAAAACTGCAGCTCTTGTGAGATGTTCCTAGTCAGCAGGGGTCAGGAGAACTGGTGAACCAGTGACAGGGTCAAGGGCAGCCATAGGTCACTGACACACACCTGGAAAGTGGGATAATGCACCCTGACAAAGGATTGAGGTGTTGACTCCGCCTCCAAATTCTCCGATCTCGATCTGATCGAGCGTCTGTGGGACGTCCTGGAGAAACACGTCTGATCCATTGAGGCTCCACCTCACACAGTTACAGGACTTAAGGAATCCGCTGCTGGCGGCTCGGTGCTACACACACACATTCAGAGGGCCAGTGGAGTCCAGGCCTCGACGGGTCAGAGCTGTTTTAGTGACACAAGGGGGCGCTACATAATATTAGACAGGAGGTTTAATGTTATGGCTGATCAGTTCAGGGTCAAGAATAAAGGTTCACTGTGTGCTTTAATGTCGTGACAGTTCACCAGCTGTGTTGCCAAACCTCAGATACATTCAGAAAATAATTACAGAAATAAACGTTTATGTACAAACAATCAACAAATAAACAAAAGGAATCAGCAGGTAAAGAATCTGCAGACTTTCTGAGGAGCTGATTCGAGGTTGTGTGCAGGTCAGTCTCTGTCCCACCGTCCCTGCATCTCACACCTCGGCATGCAGGCTGCAGTGTGTCCATGTCCCCACACGAGTCTCTGAGTCTCTGATCTCCTGTCAGTCCACAGGAAGTTGTGTTTATGTGTCGTGTTTTTATTCAAATCAGAGCGAAGACGTGAGAGAGACTCAGAGAATCGGTTACTGATGTGAGTTTCCTGTGAGTGAGAGCTGACTCTCCATCGCCATAAACACACACACACACACACACACACACACACACTAAACACCACTTGATCTCATCTCTCTCTCTGGCTGATCAGCAATATTTTTCTCTAAAGTTCTCCTAGCATTTATAAATGTTCTGTACAGTGGAGGAAGAGAAAATGAGTTCACGCCCTCACAGTGAGTGTGTGAGTGTGTGTGTGTGTGTGTGTGAGTGGGAGGGTGGGCATCCTGCAGGTACAGACAGAAATAGACTGAATGTACATCTATCATTCCTTCACAAGAGTTTAAGTTCTTCTCTTCATCTCTCCTTCTGTCTCTACCTCAGTTTGATTCCTTTTTTTCAGCACACACACATCTGTCCAAATTTGAAAAGTGTGTGTGTGTGTGTGTGTGTGTGTGTGTGCGTGCTTGCCATGTTTTGTCAGTTGCTCAGTTATGTTTCAAACTTATCAATTGTAACCAGTTTCCATGGCAACAGAGAGAGAAGAGAAACAAGAGTAGTGTGTGTGTGTGTGTGTTTTCTATGTTCAAATACGTTAAAATCAGACATTAAAAAAAACTAGAATACAGTAGGAACAGAGACGGAGAGAAAGAAACAAAGAAAGAGAGAGAGAGAGAGAGAGAGAGAGAGAGGCATCAATAAGTATGTAACACAATTTGGTTGCCATGGAGACAGCAGAAGAGTGAGCTGCACTTTGTCAGTCTGTCTGCAACTCACTCTCACTAACTCACCCGAGCGAGAGAGAGAGAGAGGGAAATGTCCATCATGTTCTGCATTTTATATTCACATTTCAGTATAATTCCTTTATTTAACTCTTTGCTTCATACAATTAAAAAAATTTAAATAAAGAAATGAGATGAAAAATGTTTTTTTTTTTCAGAAACGTTCTGATTAAACCAGACGAAAACAAAGTTCCAGACGACAGTTAAGATTCCAAACAGTACAGATGAAGCCATCACACTGTCCACTCAGTTACAAACTGAACAATTCATCATAACTCAAATCAAACCCTATAAAACACACTGAGATAAAGATCTCAAAAACTCTCACACACCCTGCTCCTCTCCCCGACAAACCAGCAACATGACCTTTAGCGCACATGTCCAGGTTTTATTAGACATGAAGACAAAAGCTATACTTTTTGTCTCAACTGCTTTTCATACACATACACACCGTTGGAGAGCTTCTAGAGCCTCCAGATCCTGAGTGGACGGTGCAGGGACAGGAGTCTTCAGGGGTTTGATGAGTCTCACTAAGTCCACTGAGCGCACACACTCGGGTGATACAGTCATGTCCAAGTCGTGTCAATCGCAGACAGACATGCAGAGGAGGCCAGACTCATCTCAGTTTGAAATGAAAACATTTACATTTACATTGAAGCAATTAGCAGACTCCCTTATCCAGAGCAACTTACAAAAGTGCCTTGAAGGTTCCGTCATTGAATCGATCCTTACACTGGGTTACTAGGCTACAAACTAAGCACCATCAGTCACACAATGTTGGGAAGGGGAAAAAATATTGAAGAAACAGACAGGTCTTTAGTCGTTGTTTAAAGATTGTAACTCGACTATACAGACATTTAGAGGAAGTTCATTGCACCATCTAAGTGCCAGAACAGAAAACAGTCTAGACGCACGTCTTCCACTATCCCTGAAGATGGTGGGACCAGCCGAGCAGTGCTGGATCAGAGGGACCATGGTGTGGTGCGGGGTGTGATAAGAGCTGAGAGGTAAGTGGGTGCTGGGCCATTTTTAGCTTTGCCAGGGGGTTGTATTTGAGGCGGGCACCTAAAGGAAGCAAGTGCAGGGAGCAGAAAAGTGTGCTGGTGTGGGAGAACTTGGGAAGGTTGAAAACGAGACGTGCCGCTGCATTCTGGATCAGCTGCAGAGGACTGTACTTACTCATCAGCTCACTGATATTCCACTGATAGGCAAGACGAACAGCCCAGACCCTGAAGCCGATCATTTCTCTATTTTTGTAAATAATATATTCTTTGCCACATGTGGGGTAACATTGGCGTTAGGTCCTAGTTGACTGATTGCTATCAGTTTGTACATTTAAATGGTGGCTATTCTGTATGTTCTCAAGTAAGGTTTGGTGTTCCACAGGGTTTGGTTTTAGGCCCACTGCTTTTTGTCTCTTCCTCTGGGTAAAATAATTCATAAGCATGTTATTAGTAGATTATTGCTGATATCAAACCTCCCCTTTATCTCTATTTATTTGCAGTTACGCTCATATCTACATAGAAATAGCATAAACAAACTGTATCAGTCAGGATTTAGGTCTCATCACAGCTCAGAGACAGCACTTGTTAAAGGTTAAATTACCTGCTTTTGGCCTCTGATCAGGGTTGTGTCACTTTGCTTGTGTTACTCAACCTCAGTGCAGCTTTTGACACCATTTATCATAGTATTCTCAGGGAGTTTTTCCCTCAGCACCTTCCCCTTTTAATGAAGGTTTAAAAAAGAAAGACGATGACTTCAATACATGTGGAAATTAAGAAGTTAATAAAATAATTAAATAAGGTTTAAAACTGACTCATTAACATCCGCCACATACCTGGGAATAACAGCAGGAAAATGAAAACTCCTCTCAATACCACTGGATTGCATTAAATAGTTGCACAGTCTTCAGTGGATTCATTATTATCCTTAAACAGAGGATGCAATAAAATTCTCATTAAAGTGAGACAGCTGTATAGTGTTATTTATCACGTTACTACTTTGGGTGAGCGCTCAGAACCAGGACTTCCAACTTTCTGGCGATTTATAGTCTTACAGAACTCTCTAGAATATTTAACTGTTTTATTTCACATTTTCATTAGAAGAAGCCGTTGCCTTTTTTAAATGCTGCATCGATCGCGCAGCTGCTTAAAAGCCATCCAGTCTGACTGCGGTGAAACGTTCCTGCCGTAGCCCAGCGTGTGTTTCGCTCCTAAAGCAGGGCAGAAATTTCATGCTTACAGAATTATATGAAAACCTTCTGAAAAAAAGATAAATAAACCATTTTCTCCTCTGGTTTGAGTTCAGTCGGTTATAAGCAGCGAAATCAGCGCAAACACATGAAGCAAAACGCTGCTCTGGACCTGGTTTCATAAGCAAACATGTATTTAGTTTTAAATCTGAGTAATTAAACAGTCATGACTGAAATCATTCACAAAAATAGTTGCAGATATTTATTGGAAGAATTTGTTAAAATTAAATAAATTAGAGATGATTGAACCTGGCTCAAAGACTGAATGAGATGAAGTGAGATTTTAAATCATCAGTTCCAGGGTGTAACGCGTTAATGCTAAAAAGACGAGCCTCATTAGACAGCGCTGCCAAAAGCAGGCGGGTAACGGCTCGCTGATCGAAGTGGAGACCAACGCGTTCACTTGAAATGTTGTTTTAATGTAAAGTTCAAACCTCCTTCTCACCATTATATAAAGATTATCTCCATCAGCAGTATTCTCTGAATTAAAGATGATAAACCACATGCTGAAAGAAGAGTAGCATCAGATCTGAAACACACACACACATCTGTGCTCAAATAAATTTAGTAAATAATCAATTTGTGCAAAATATATCTCCTAACAATAAAAGAATCATTGTAAGAATTTCATAATCAACCAGGGAGAGAAAAATTCTCCTGTAAAATGACTCTGAGCAAACAGATGAGACGTTGAGCCTCTATATGATGTGAAGCAGAAGCTGTACAGCGGTATAGTGTAGTTTTATATTCATTTAGATCAACCAATTCCAACCAAATACATATAAAACACACACACACACACACATTTTGCTTGACTTGGTGACTGACAGTGAGGTTCAGCAGTGAGGTTTGAGGAAAGAATAAATTTTATTGAATATGAAGAATTGCTTTGAGTTTCACACTGATGAGCGATACAGAGTGAGTATAAAAGACAGTTATTATTCCTAAATACACCATGTTCACATTACAGCACGTTCACCTCGTGTGGAATTACAGCAAACACGGGAGTCTGAGAGCTTCGTCTCCTCTCCAGCTGTTTCCATGGCAACACACTGACACACTGACCACGGTGATGGTTTATACGCATTATATATTCAATATAATAATTTCATTAAATAATAGTTGAATAATAATAATAATAATAATAATCACTAAAAAGCTAAAGTGCACTACACTAATAGATGATGATGATGATGATGATGATGTCATCAGCTGAGGATGATGGGAAGAAGGTGAGAGTTTGCCTCGGACATTGTTTTTGACGCGTCTTTACTGTAATTCCCACGTGTCATGAACAGCGCTTTCAGACGGTCACTGATGATGTCATCGAGATCAGAAAGGCTTTTCATCTTTGTTCCCTCAGCTTGTGTTCGATTGTCAAGGGACATAAAGACTACAAAATGTCCAACTCAAGTCTCTCTCTCTCACACACACACACACACTCTGGAAACTGTTTGTCTTTTTAGAGCGTGTGAAAGAGAGAAAGTGTGTGTGTGTGTGTGCGTGTGTGCGTGTGTGTGCGTGTGTGTGTGTGTGTGGTGATGCCACTTTTAGCACGGTAACATCCCGTGTTATTTCCACACAGTCCTTTTCACACAACTAGGCAGTCAAATTACACAAATGTAGGATTAGTAACGTAACACAATGACATCATCATCGTCACCAGGCATGATGTCATCAGTGGCTCTGACATCATCTCCACATCATCAGTCACCTGACCTGACTGGGCTGCGTCCCAAACGACACCGTCAGATAGGATGTCCAAATTAACTGCAGTACTCACTACAGCTGTCAGTGTGAGCGTGTGTTCATCAGACAGTGAGGTTTGAGACATGTCCCCAGTGAAGAGGACACTGTATTTATAAGGGATCAGATGATTAGCTAGACCTGCTAGCCAGGCAATTTAAAAAGAGTTATGAGTTTGAGTATAATTAGGCCAGAGGCTCGTTACTGGGCCTGTGTGTAGCTCCTTTATTACTCTGTGTTGGTGTCTTCAGCCCCGGGCCCCAGAGCGACAGGACTCCAGGGCGGGGGACACTCCTTATTCAACTCAACGACCTTCAGCAGCACCTGTCTCACTCTCTCAGCCTGTCCTACTGTCTCACTCTCTCAGCCTGTCCTACTGCCTCACTCTCTCAGCCTGTCCTACTGTCTCACTCTCTCAGCCTGTCCTACTGTCTCACTCTCTCCCTCAGTCAGCACAGACTGTTTCAGCCCTCTGACTATTTTGTTAGTCTTTATCATCTGTCTCACTGTCTGTCATCACGGTCTAGAGCAACCTGTCTCACATTGTCTCGGTTCATCTACCTGTGTCTCAGACTTCGTCACTTTGTCCCACATTGTCTCTGCCTCTATGGCTCAGTCTCACTCTGTCTTAATCTGTCTCACTCTGTCTCACTCCAAGTGTTTAATATTACAGTCTCTCCATCTTAGTTTCTCAAAAAAAAATTCCATAAAGAAACGAATGGTCCAAATTCCTCCCTGTGTCCCTCCGTCCATCTTGGTACAGGAATAAAAAACCCATAATGAACATTTCATGCCGTCTCGATCTTCACACCGCATCCTCCTGTGTTGTCTCACTCTTTTATTTTCTCACCACTGCTCTGTTTAAAACCAACTCAGTCTGCTTCTGTGTGTCTGCTTCCGTCTCAGTCCAGAAAGAAATGTCCAAAAGGTCTCAGAGGACCTGCTGTGTCTCCACAGTGATACGGAGGCGTTGGCTTTTCTCTATAAGGCTGACAAGAGTGTGTGTGTGCGTGTGTGTGTGTGTGTGCGCGTGTGCTTATTTACACCGATCCTCAGAATGATTCCAGTCTCTCCCGAAAAGTCCCACAGACGGTCCGAACAGTTTTCCCGGCCTGGATAATTGTCTCGTTTCATTGGTTGCTCAGTGTAAACATCGCCGTTGCCGTCCAGTCGTATAAATATAAAGTTTGTGCGGTTTGTCTCAGTGTAAGGACACGAGTAGTTTCTACCCTGGATTGAGATACAACAACTGAGAGTCAGAATAAAACGGATATATTAATAAATAAATAGAATCTACCACTGGACTGAAAGAGTGAAAGCTCTCACGCTAATCTAACACTTTAAAACTAAACGCAGTTCATTTACACTAAAGTCTTTTAGCAAATGAAAATGATATTATATGGCGTCGAATCTGGAGCCTGTAGATCAGGAGATGATAAGTGATGGTCACGTCTCATCGCAGTGGAGGTGATTCGCCGGGTCGCTCCGAGCAGCAGGAATGTTCAGCAGCCCTTAAAGAAATAAAACTCGATTATGAAACATCACTGCTGCTCGAGCTTCTCTCTCTCTCTCTCTCTCGCTCGCTCGCTCGCTCTCTCCCAGCATCTCGGCGAGTCTCCAGGCATTTCTGTTGTTGGATGAGGACGAGGAGGAGGACGGAACATCACACATTCTTTCTGTCTTTTTTTCCCTCCTTTTGTCTGCTCTCCATCAATCAGAAGCTGACCAGCGCGTACACCATGCTGCCAACAGAGGAGCACAGCTCAAGCAGTCACGACTCGCACCTCCAGCGTTAAGTAGCTGTGTGATTCAATTCAAGCGCAAAAGCACAGAACACACTGTTTAAATGTGTGTGTGTGTGTGTGTGTTTAACTCTTAAGTATTACCTGTACAGGTAGTAGAAGAAGGACAGCAGGTAGAAGCCCAGTTTACACCACGACTCCTTCTGGCAGTAATTAAGAATATCTGCATTCATCACACTGACGGGGTCGTACATCACCTCTGAGCCGTCAGCCGGC